>CAUYQG010053512.1:0-32582 GCA_963574415.1 Tarsius wallacei
TTGCTAAGACAGGTTCTCACTTTGTCACCCAGGCTGGAGTGCAGTGACACGATCATGGCTCATCGCAGCCTTGACCTGCTGGGCTCAGGCAATCCTTTCACCTGCCGAGAGCCTGGAACTACAGGTGTGCACCACCACTCCCAGCTTGTTATTTTGAAGAAACGAGGTCGCACTATGTTTCCCAGGCTCCTCTCAAACTCCTAGGCTCAAGCAATCCTCTTGTTTAGGCCTCCCAAAGTGCTGGGATTACAGGCATGAGCCACTGTGCCTGACCATGTGTTTACATTTTTAATGCATCTATAATATAGTCTTGTTACGCATACACTTGGAATATATGCATGAAAGAGAAAAGTGATAAACAGAGTGAATGTAGTTAAAAATGTCTAATTCTACGCCTCCTTACAGCGCTTAAGAAGTGCTAAATCATGATGACTGTCCCAGTGACCAGCAGCTTCTAGTAGCAACTCGTCTCATTAGGAAATTGGTCTTTAAAATAGAATTGGCATCAGGCTCAAGATCCACATGGTATCACGAACGATGAGTTCTTCCCAAGGACAGGGGTTGGCACACATTCTCTTCCCAGTTCTCTATTACTGTGTTTCATCAGTCAAATGTTTGTATCCAGGAACTAACCATGAGTCTTTAGAAGAAGCTGATCTTTGTGAGATAAACTGCTTCTCAGCAACGTCCCCATGAGAAAGACTTGGATGGAAACAATCTCTCTGGATGACTTTGCAAACCCATCCTGTCCACTAATGAAATACCTGTGACTTTTCTCTCTGATCGCCCTATGACTATTGGCTGTTAATTACCTGTGACTTGGGTTTGTGTTGCAGGTACAAGGTGTACTCTGTTTATTCATCCGCACCCGGCTGGCTCTTCCAGGGAGTGACTAGTGGGAGTTGGGGGAGATGGAGCCAGAGATAAACATTCTGATTTGATTTTTTCTGCATAATACTCAGCAAAGCATCACACATAGGAAAGCACATAATAAACATTCTCTGATAAAGGCAAGAACAGTTGTTTGCAGAGTTTCCAGGTTTAGCGCAGGTTGGGCTTATCCTATTCTTTTCCTAGAAAATTCTGAATTTAGACCTTTGCTTTAAAAGTTCTTTAGTTGGCAAGATTTCGTCTCTACAATAAATCAAACAAATTAGCTGGGCATGGTGGCACACACCTGTGGTTCCAGCTACTTGGAAGGCTGAGGTGCAAGGATCACCTGAGCCCAGCAGGTCGAGGCTGTGGTGGTCGTGAACATGCTATCGCACCCCAGCTTGAGTATCAGAGTGAGACTCTGACTCAAAAAAAAAACAGTTCTTTAGGCCGGGCATGGGGGCTCACTCCTGTAACTCCACCACTTTGGAAGGCCAAGTGTGGTGGTGCATGCCTGTGGTCCCAGCTACTCAGAAGGCTGAAATGGAAGTATCTCCTGAGCCCAGGAGGCCGAAGTGGCAGTGAGCCATGATCATGCCACTGCACTCCTCAGTTACAGAGTGAGACCCCGACTGAAAAAAAGTTCTTTAGAACTATCAAGTAGTCAAAAGACAAACAGTAGATGTGAGGGACACAAAGGCTCTGAGTATATTATGGTGATAAGAGAGTGTGCTTTGAAATTAGACAGATATTCATTCATTCATTGAACAAATATTTACTGAGAATGTATACATACTAGTGAAGAAAACTAACAAAAAGTCCTACCATTTTGAAACTGGCATTATAGTAAGTAGAATGTGTGGAATGTCAGATAGTGGTAAATTCTATGGAGAAAAAGAAAGGGAAGAAGTGAGAAGAGGTGCGGGTGGGTGCAATTTTAATAGGATGGTTAGGGAAGGCCTCACTGAGGAGGTGACATTTGAGCAAATACAATGTGGAGATGAGAAGTGGAGCTGTGTGGATACGAGAGAAGAGTGTTCAGGAAGAGGAAGCAATTGGGACAGGCCGGGCAAGGTGGCTCACGCCTGTAATCCCAGCATTTTGGAAGGCCAAGGAGGGAGGATCACTTGAGTCCAGGAGTTTGAGACCAGCCTGGACAAGATAGCAAGATCCCATCTCTATTAAAAAAAAAAAAAGAAAATAGGACAAGTGTCCTGAAATGGGACCAGCAAGTAGGCCAGCATGGCTGGGAGGAGACCTGAGTTTAAATAAATCTAGTCCTGTGTCTTAAACCACCTAACTTCCTTGAGTCTCAGTTCCCTCCTCTGAAAAAAAGTAGAGATGAAAGGAGGTAGATAGCCTGCAAAACTATTGTGATGATCAAAGGAAATAGTAAAGGGAGGACCCAGCACAGTGCCAGGTATACAGATCAGAGCAGGCAATTACAATGCAAAGGACGTCCCATAGCACTAATATTGCCACTGTTTCTTCTTCCTAGAAAATGAATGAAATAAAAACTCCTCAGCTTTTTCATGAAGAGTAAATGCATGTAAATAATACGTATAAAGTACCTTAACCCAGAGGTTGACACGTGGTGGACCCATAACAAATGGTAGTTCTCATTACCATCAGATGCTTCAACAATCCATTTATTAGTGTAGAATAGATCACAGAGCAACTCCAAGTCACTAATTACCAGGGCTGGACAGAAAACAGGAGCCGTATTCAGAGCCCAGGGGAACCAGCAAATATTAGAGCAATGGATTTGACAATCAGGGAGAGGTGAGAATGAATTCCATCAAGGTTCTACAAGCCCAGGACAGGCCTTGTAGGTAGTCTGGTTTATTTGGAGAGGTTAGAATGAGAGAGACAGCAGAGCCAGGTAAACACTAGATTAATTTGAGGCTTTAATATAAGAAAGGAAATAAACCTGTTAGGTATCACAGAGCTGAGTGACTAGAATCTTCGTAGTGCACTTGGCCATGGACAAATATAGCCTGTCAAAAGAAACAGGCTGGAATGAAGGGGAGAGAGATTCCATACTGTGAGCCACGAAGATATCCACATATGTGGAAGCCCAAAACTGCTAGGTGGGAGGACAGTGGAGAATATTTGTATAAAGATAAAAGCAGAGAGAAAGCCAAAAATGACATAGTTGTGGGGGCATACTAACAACAGTTCTATCAGAAATAGGAAATAGAAGTTGTATTCCCAAATCAGGCAACAAATGCTATCTGATCTACCCATAACATTTCTAGATTCCAGGTTCAATTAATAGCAATGCCTCCGATAACTCCATGAAAGTTAGAGTATCATGGTACTCTTATGGACCACGCAAGTGAATAATTATTGATTCAGATGTGTTGTGTAACCTTGGATAAATTTACCTCTATAAGCCTTGATTTCCTAGCAAGTAAAATAAGGATGATAAACAAAGTTTCTGTGAAGACATTATACAAGAAGCCTTTTGAAGATGATTAAACATTTTTCTAGAATGTCATCTTCCGCTTAATATAGAAGTGGCAAGGGGAGTTATTTTAGACTTAATGTTAAGCAAAAAGGAAGAACCTATGAACTGATTTGGGAACTTCAGAAGAAAGACCAAAAAGAACAAAGATATCAACTACTTAGAGTCTGGATAAGGAGTGGGCCTTGGATCAGAATGTTCTATTCCTTTACCCCAAATCACGATTTGACAAGAACATTGTTTTTCCTCTTTCATCCAGACCACCCAAACTAGCATACTTTTCACACCTCTTTGAAACATCCTCTTTCCTTTCAGTTTGACATTTCTGTGCAAACATTAATTATTTTTTCCTTTAAGTGGTTCTGTAAGTGCTGAAGTCAGAGTCTGGAGCACTCAAGCTGTCTCTTTTATTTCACTCCAGAGTGCGTCTCTCCTATTCTTCATCTTTCCTTTCTCTTCTTTCTCCCCTTCCTATCCCAATTCAGACTCATTCCCAACTCAAATTCCAAACCCATGAATTGGAAGTGAGAGGATGGAGAGCGCTCATGATTGGTAGGTGATGCAAGGGGGACTGGTGGTACAGCCATTGCAATCTCTCTGTTACCCAGCCTCCCTACACCTTGGGACAACTTGGTATCTATTCCTGCTTTTATTTCTCATGAGGAGTCCTAATTGAGTTCAGGGCTGCAATGTACCCAGCCCTGTAATGAATCATGAATGAGCACAACAAAGCGTGACAAGCCAGCTCCTTCCCCAGCCTCCCTGCTGATATGGGGTGGTAGACATCACCCATGCCCACCACGTCCTTCCCTTTCTGGGCATAATTTTCTTGAAGTTAGGTGTGACTAGGTGCCTTGCTTTGACTAATTAAATATGAGTGGAAATTTTACCTGTCCGTGGAAGTTTGTAAGAGTTGGTACACAATATTCCATGCTCTTTCCCTTTCCGCATGGTCCAAGCAAAATAATTTTGGTCCAATCTCACTGTTCTGGTTACTAATTGCTGAATAACACACCACCCCAACATTAATGGCTAGAACAACCACCATCTCATACTTCTGAGAACTGACAGGCTCAGCGAGGAAATCTTCTGTTGCTCTCTCTTGAGATCGGTCATGAAGGTACAGTGAGATTATGGTCTTAGTCTGTTTCTACTATTATAACAAAAATCTGAGACTGGGTAATTCATTAAGAACAGAAATATATTTTCTCAGTTCTAGAAGCAAGAAAGTCCAAAATCCAGGTGCAAGTGATTCGGTGTTTGGTAATAGCCTAGCCTCTGCTTCCAAGATAGCACCTTGTAGCTGCATTCTCTAGAGGAGAATACTGCTGTGTCCTTACATGGCAGAAGGTGAAAGTGCAAGAAAGCCCAGCGCTGCCTGAAGCCTCTTTTGTAAGGAACTTAGTCCCATTCATGAGGGAAGAAGCTCTCATAACTTCATCGCCTTTTAAAGGACCCACCTGTTAATACCAACACATTGGCCATTAGATTTTAATACCTGAATTTTGGAGGGGACATGTTCAAATCCTAGCAGGCTGCAATAATAAATGGTTCATCCACACGTTTGGCACCTTGGCAAGGATGACTGGAAGCCCGGGCTTTTATGGGTTACCTATCCTCTATGTCATCTGTAGGATACGAAAAATAATTTTCTCTATACCCTTCATGGTTCTTAGTTGGGACAGACCCCTGTAACAAAAGACAGATTGACAAGAGAAAAACAAACAGCAATTTAGTATGCATATACATGTAAATTTCATATATACATGGGAGATACCCAGGGAATGATTGAATCAGAGGGGTAACTTTGAGCTCAGCCTTAAATACCAAATACGTATTTTTTTAAAAAAAGACATAAGGGTGTGTGAGTGAGGCAGTAATGGAGAGATGCCCAGGAAGACCAGGGTTAACAAGGGTAGGGTTGTTATACAGATTTTACTTGGTGACTTCCCCATTTGAGTTTCTAGGATTTAGAGTCATCCCCCTCTTCGTTTACAGGGAGGAAGTCACCCTTACTAATGATGATTTTCTTTATAAAGGTAAATTTTTCTTACAAGAGAATGTGTCTACTCTTATTCTCAGAACTTCTTTTGCATCTACATTTTCTTAAAATAGTCAGCTTAAAATAATCCTCATGCCAAATGAAGGTATTTTGGGGAATCATATTCGTGTCTTCAAAAATTACAATCATAGTGTTTCCTGAACCCCAGTATACCTCGCACTCTCTACCTGGCCTCGCCATATGGTTTTTCAAGTGGTCCCTCTAGCATCATATCCACTTGGTGACACAGGATTTTAAAAAGCAGAAGGTGTCAGACTTCTCAGGACACAGGCCAAGATTGGCCTGACATTATTCTCACCATGTTCTCTTGGTTAGAGCAGTCACAGGCCAGACCAAATTCAAGATTCAAGTGAGAAATAAACACCCCTTCTCGACATGGGGAGTGACAAAGAATTTGTGTCCATTTAAAATCTCCCACGCTAGGCTGGGTGTGGGGGCTTACACTTGTAACCCCAGCTCTTTGAGAGGCTGCAACAAGAGGATTGCCTGAGTCCAGAGGTTTGAGACCAGCCTAGGCAACTTGGCAAGACCTTGTCTCTACAATAAACCAAAAAATTAGCCAGATGTGGTGGCACGTGCCTGTAATTCCAGCTACTTGGAAGGCTAAGGCAGAAGGATTGCCTGAACCCAGCAGGTGGAGGCTGCAGTGGCCATGAGTGTACTACTGCACCCCAGCCTGGGTGACAGAGTAAGACTCCAACTCAAAAAAAGAAAAAAATTGACCACACTCACATTTAACTCAGAAAATTAGATTTCCTCATAGAGGCCTGGAAAAACTCCATCTAGGTTGGTTGTGGGGAAGATGCCCTTCTTAATTGTGGCCTGTCAGCTCTCACCTCAAACTCCTGCTCCCAGATTCTTCTCAGTTGCTTCTGGTCACTTTATTATCAAATCTTTATTTCTTTCTGTTCTTCTTCATCCTGAAACAGGACCATAAACTGTACCTTCATGCTCCAAGTTTCCATCCTCTCCCTCAAGCTCACTTTTCCACCAAGTTGTTGAAGATTGCCCTGTTAAAAAAAATTGGTGAGGCGCAAACTTTACCTGTACAAAGACCATTTGCATATCTAATCCTGAATTGTACCCCACATCCTTAAAATAAATAAAATAAAATAAAATAAAATAAAATAATTGGGAGACCATTGGCCAAGATGGCTCCAGCACCTCAGGCTGCTACGAAGCAAACCAGAACTCAACTCAGGGTAAACACTAACATGAAACTTAAGCTAACCAATCAGAAAGCACCAACTAATCCCTCACTAGGGACTTTAGGGCAACTTTAGGACACTAGGACTTTAGGGTGACTAATCCACTTTAGGGTGACTAAGCCACTTTAGGGTGACTAATCCACTTTAACCATCCAAATATTCTCTCTGTCTTGCTTCTGCATTCTTCTTATAAAAGCCTTCCCCCAACCCTCACACCTTCAGTGGAACCCAAACCGCTTGTGAGTTGGTGCTGCCCAATCCATGTGTGTAATCTGTTTTAATATTGTACTGTGCCTAAGTTTATCTTTTAACAGGTTTATCTCTAGGTTTCCATTTCCCACTTCCTCTTGCATATAAGTTCAGCTTTTTCTATCTATCCAGGTAAGGCCAGAAGACATTTAACATGAGGAAGATCTCCTACCCTGGTGGAAAGCACTTTGACTTTATCACATCCAACCTGGACTCACCCTTGCACATCACTGACTTTTAGGCCTTGCTTTCCCACCTAAAAAGCCCACTAATGAGTGAAATGGAAATAACAAGGATTGACTTTGTGCTTTTGCTTATTATTATAATGACTTCCGCTTGTCTCTTCTATCATTTTTATGCGTGGCCTTGCCTGTGTTCTGCCAGAGGTCTCTGTTTGCCTGTGGGAGAATTTGGATTGCAGAGTAGGTGGAAAATGCAAAGAGGAAGAGGAGATCAGTCCCCCCTTTGACTTCCAGCACAGTCAGAAGCCTCATAATGGTCTTAAAAGCTACCCGTCTTTGTACCTTTGAGCTTTATCTTGTGTTCAATTTGCAACTTCAACCCTCATATATTCCTCAAAAAATGAACAGGTTTCTGACAGAGGGGAATTCTACAGCTCCCTGGGATATAGAAACAGCTGCAGTTAATTTTTAAAGCAAAAATTTTTTTAAAATATTATTCCCTTTAAACTCACCTATCTCTGATGCTTTATTTAGAAAGACCCAGAACTGATAGAACATAAAACTCAGAGGGGCCGGGCTCAGTGGCTTAGCCTGTAATCCTGCGCCTTGGGAGGCCGAGTTGAGTGGATTGCCTGAGCCCACGGGTTCGAGACCTGCCTGGGCAACTTGGTGAGACCTCATCTCTACAATTAATCCAAAAAAAAAAAAAAATTAGCCGGGCGTGGTAGCGCGCGCCTGTAATTCCGGCTACTTGGAAGGCTGAGGCGGAAGGATCGCCAGAGCCCAGCAGGTAGAGGCTGCAGTGGCTGGGAGCGGCCACTGCACTCCAGTCTGGGCAACAGAGTGAGACTCCAACTCAAAAAAAAAAAAAAAAAAAAAACAACTCAGAGGGATCACTAAGTAATTTCTAGCACCTACCCTCTGAAGAACATGGCTCTCAGTCGCTCCAGTCACCTTTCCAGGTGGTCTGCTGCTTGTCTGAAGGAGGTTGTCAGAAGCTCTCGCTGACCACGCTGTGCAGAGTGGCCCAGGCATGTCAAAAGTCACATCCCAGCTGCCCCTGTTTTGTGATCTTTTCTAGTTTCCCATCTGCCTCGGGGCCAGGTGACTGTTTTGCTGAATTACAACAATAAAAATCCTCTTGCTTCAACAGAGATAAAATTGGAATTTTTCAAGAGGTCTTTTCACTAAGGAACTGAGAAATAATAAAAAACACCAAAGTATAAAAAACCAAGAATTTTTTTGGAGTGCAGATTTATTATAGTAAATGGAAAAAAAAAAAGCCTAGGCAAAGATGGCCTCAGATGCCTAGCTTTTAGGGCAGTCAGTCACAGTTTCTTTTTCCCCTCCTACATCCTGCCAGGGGACTTGTGTCCTAGATTCAGAAATATCTCTTATTCCTTTAAGAAGTGGTTTTCAGCTGAGGGTGGGGAGAAATTTCGCTCCCCAGGAAACATTTGGCAACGCTCAGAGACACTAGGTTACCACAACTTAGGGAGGTGGTGTTACTGGGAACGAGTCGGTAGAGGTCAGGGATGCTGCTAAACATCCCACAATTCACAGGACAGACACCCACGACAAAGAATCACCCTGCCCCAAATGTTGACTGTGCTGAGGTTGAGAAACTCTGCTTTAGGGAGAGACATGGGAAATATAACCTTATTTCGCTGGGCATGGTGGCCCACACCTGCTATCCCAGCATTTTGAGAGGCCGAGGCAAGAGGATTGCTTGAGCCCATGGGTTCAAGACCAACCTGGACAACTTAGTGAGACCTCAGAATATTAGCAGGGCCAGGCGTGGTGGTTCACCCCTATAATCCCAGCACTTTGGGAGGCCAAAGTGAGAGAATTGCCTGAGCCCACGGGTTCAAAACCTGCCTGGGCAACTTGGCGAGACCTCATCTCTACAATAAATCAAAAAATTAGCTGGGTGTGGTGGTGCATACCTGTAGTTCCAGCCACTTGGAAGGCTGAGGTGGAAGGATTGCCTGAGCCCAGCAGGACGAGGCTGCAGTGGTTGTGAGCATGCCACTGCACTCCAACCACGGCGACAGTGAGACTCTGACAAAAAAAAAAAAAAAAAAAAATTAGCCGGGTATGACGGTGTGTGCCTGTAGTTATAGCTACTTGGAAGGCAGGCAGAAGGATCTCTTGAGTCCAGCCGGTTGAGGCTGTGGTGGCCATGAGCATGTGACTGCACTCCAACCTGGGCGACAGAGTGAGACTCCATCTCAAAAAAAAGAGAAATAACCTTATTTCAAAAATCATGTCCATATGTGGGCACAAAGGTGAGAACAACAGATGCTGGACATGCTAGAGGAGGAAGGGAGGGCATGGGGACAAGGGTCACACAACCACCCACTGGGTACCATGTCTACCGCTAGAGAGGAAGAGGAAGCCCAAACCTCGCCTTCACCCAATTTACTTATGTAGCAAATTCTTACATGTACACCATGACTCTAAAACTTAAAATTAAAATAAAGAGCTCTATCCAATGTGATAATGAATTGATATGGTCAAAGGATGGCTCTCTAGTTGAGAAAGAGAAATAATTCCAATTCTATATGAATCAATTCATCCATCCATTACATCTCTCAAATATTTATTGGCATCTACTACATGCATGGCACTGTTCAGCAAGGAGCAAGATAGCCTCTGCTCTTACAGAGCTATGAACAAGTGCAAAAGAAAGTTATTAAACAAAAAAAATTAAACAAATGTATTATTTAATTATATCTGTGATAGATGGCTGGGCATGAAGGCGCACGCCTGTAATCCAGCACTTTGGGAGGCCGATACAGGAAGATTGCTTGAGTCCAGGAGTTTGAGACCAGCCTATGCAACATAACGAGAACTTGTCTCTACAAAAAAAATTTTAAAAATTAGTCAGTGGTGGTGGCACAGTTCTGTAATCCCAGCTACTTGGGAGGCTGAAGTGGGAGAATCACCTGAGCATAGGAGGTTGAGACTATGGTGAGCCGTGATCATGCTACTGTGCTCCAGCCTGGAAGAGAGTGAGACCTCAACTAAAAAAATAATAATAAATAAAGATAATTGTGATAGAAACAAAAAATATGAGCTGATGTAAGAATATTGCAAAGGAAAAATGAACTCCTTCAAAAATTGATACAACTTAATAGTTTCTAAGAATTAAAAATCCAGTGGGAAAAAATTTTTAATGTTTTATTCCCTTGAACATTCATCATGATGATTTTAACGCTATAGCCTCCTTTGTCCTCCAAAGGAGTACTGTGACTCTCCTCGCTTTCATAATGTCCATCTAAATCTATTTTCACATGTAGTAGTCTACTGAAATTTGTTTGCTGCCAGATACCAAAGTGATTCTGAGCAAGGATGCCAGACAGAGAAATCTTGGGGTGCTTTAGAGTTAAGAGCCAAGCATGCTAGTCCTCAGCTGTCAGCTGGAGGATCCAATATACTTTCCTGCATAAAGATCTGCAGTTAACAACCAGACCTTTATTTCAGCATTTGAGTCTATGGTCTTTTCCCAGGGGTGTTGATCAGGGAAGTTTTTCCTGGGGAGGTCATATTTTAGCTGAGACCTGAAGAATAAATTAGACAAAGTTGGAGGGGGTGGAACCAAACTTTCTAGGAGCAGGAAGGTCTGTTGACACATGTTGGCACAGCAATGTAATCCTTGGACACATTATGATGCTTTGCTTCATTATCCTCAAGGGCAAAATTCATTTCTTCAGAAAGGCCAAGACCTTACTTTGATACTTGATCCTGGGCGTGTAGCCCTACTTAAGGGGGAAGGGGATGGTGTCAGAATTTGTTTTACAGTGACTTACTGAACCCTAAGCCCCAACCGGCCATCCTGCCAATTTATGACAATACAAATGCATACAAATAAAGCAGAGGGCATTCTCTGCTGGGAATGTACAATATTATGCAGCAAATGTTTATGCAGGCCTGACTGAGGGCCACATGCTGGCCGGCTTTCATGTCTGTTATGAGGTCAAAGACTCCGGGGAGAATTTGATGGAGGCTATGGAATTCTCCTCTGAAAAGGGCACTAATGCACATAGACCCAAAGTTCTTCACAGTTTCACGGGGTTTTGCATCTCTAAGCTCATCCATCTCAGATGAACGCAGCTGCTGTTGAGATAGAACAATGAGTAAGCAAGACAAACAGGCCCCCAGCAGGAGGTATTGTGTCCTGTTTTGGATGTCATGAATTTGAGGCGCATGTGGCGGGACAGTCAGGTGGAGGTTTAAAATGCTTCCCGGTTTTGTATAAATTTGTAATGATGTTTAAATCAAGAGGAAGTGGTGGGTATGTTCCAGGACAATGAGTCTTACACCTAGAATCCAGGGCTATATTTTAAAGTAATTATTTTCATAGAAAAATAGTCATGGTGGAAAAGTTTTCTGGGTTTCTGCCTGTTTAAACCCTTTGCATTTGAGGGTAGGAGGAACAGTATCTAACTATATTGGCTAGACTGGTCTTGACCTCCTAAGCTTGAGTGACCTTCTGCCTCAGCCTCCTAAGTAGCTGGGACTTCAGCTCGCACTACCACAACTGGCTAATTTTTTTATATTTTTGTAGAAACAAAGTCTTGCTATGTTTCCCAGGCTGGTCTCAAACTCCTGGGTTCAAGCAATACTCCTGCCTCAACCTCCCCAAGTTGCTGAAATTACAGGCATGAGCCACCACGCCCAGCTCACCCATTGCATTGCTTAGGTACTTTTTATAATCACTCCCTTGCAGGAACCTGATTAAAGAAAAAGACAGCCATGAGATGTCTGGGGAGCCTGTCTATACGGACAGGCTGAAACACTAAATGTGACTGAAAGAAACGTTTGCTAAACTGAGCCAACTGTCTTCTCTCCATTCTTTTTTTGCTGTTGTTGTTGAGTTGGAGTCTCACTCTGTCGCACAGGCTAGAATGCAGTGGCACACTCATGGGCACTGCAGCCTTGATTTGCTGGGCTCAGGCAATCCTTCCACCTCAGCCTTCCAAGTAGCTGGACCTACAGATGCACACCACCACTCCTGGCTATTTTTTTTAAATTTATTGTAGAGATTTATTGTTGCCCAGGCTGGTCTCAAACCCCTGGGCTCAGGCAATCCCATCGCCTCAGCCTCCTAAAGTGCTGGGATTACAGGCATGAGCCACCGTGTCCAGCTTCTCTACTCCTTTACTCTGCTCGAGGGGCTTGCTAAGATGCCCCCTGAGGAAGGTGAATCCTAGCTGCACAGCTTTTGTTATTGTCGAACATAAAGTTTGGGGGCTATACTAGGCTGAAAAATGGTCTCCTAAAAGGTAGCCACATCTTAATCTCCAGAACCTGGGAATGTTACCTCATGTAGCAAAAAAAAAAAAAAAGTCTTTGCAGATGTGGTCATACTATGGATTTTGCAGTGAGGAGATTAACCTGGATTATCCAGGTGGGCTCTACAGGCAATCATGTACAGAGGGAGGCGGAGGGAGATGTGACACAGAACAAGAGTCTAAGACAGATAGAAGAGGAAAAGGCAATGTGACCATGGAGGCAGAATTTGAAGTGATTTGACCACAAGTCAAGGAACACCAGCAGCCACCAGAACTGGAAGCACCGAGGATGGGGTCCCCCCCAGGGACTCCAGAGGGAGTATGGCCCTGTAGACTTACAGTTTCACCCAGTGATGTTTATTTTGGAGTTCTGGCCTCCAGTACTATAAGGGAATACATTTCTATTGTTTTTAAATCACCAAGTTTAAGGTAATTTGTGATGGCATCCATAGGAAATTAATATAGAGGCTAAACTAAATAATATAAAAGATGGCCAGGCATGGGGGCTCACACTATAATCCTAGCACTTTGGGAGGCTGAGGCAGAAGGATTGCTTGAGCCCAGGAGTTTGAAGCTGTGATGAGCCGTAGTTGTGCCACTACACTCCAGCCTAGGTGACAGAGTGAGATCTCGACTTAAAATAAAAAAAAAAAGAGGAAAATTGTGGTAGATCAGAGCCTGCCTGTTTGTCTCCTGTCTAAGATTTTATTGGAAAGGGTTCTAGCTTCCTTCCCATTCCAACCCAAATACTTCTTTCTGAATTCAAGTAAATTTTCTCTCCCCTTGATGCTCCACTGTCCTATACAGACTCACTGATTTTGATTTACTAGTGCAAAATTATGTTTTCTTTTGTGACTCAGTTTTGCATCGTTCCCCCTCAGTTTATATTCCCTGCCTCCGAATAATCATTTATTGTTCCGGAAGAATCAATCTCTCTGTGTCCTTCTCCCCTTCCCCCTCCCATTGTTCTTGATCTTAAAATAAAAGTTACGTAAAATAAACAGCCTCTTCTTTCTTTTCTTGTCATTTCCTTGGTTGGCAGCACGGAGCTGTGAGGCTGCTGGCCCCCGCCCCACCCCCCCACCACCGTGTTTTAAGCCACCCACACACTCTGAAGCACGCTCCCCAGCAGCTGACAGCTCAAAGTCATCAAATGCCAGTCACAAATGCTTCTACAAATCCACTATGAAAATGGGTCTGTAAGATGTAAGACGAGAAGAAAGACAGTATTTTGTGACTGGAATTTTTAAAAATTGAGAAATAAAAAATCAAGTGGATCAGATGATTATTTTAAGATAACCAGTGGTGGGAACTCAAAGCAAATTTTTCTTTTTTTTCCCCTAAGTCTTCATTTGTCTGTAATCAAAGCCAATGTGTATCAGAGGATTTGGGTAATCAAAATGAGCTGTGTAAAATTTTTGTGCATGAAGACTTCCTAGTGCTTCAGGGAGGAATGATCTAGAGAGGACTCTGGGAGATTGCCCAGAGATGGTCCACCAGGGTCTCAGAAAATGTTACAATGCAGAAATATATTACAAAGCCTGAAATATATCTGGTCTCCACCCCCAGTATTTCCTGAGTATCACCCTCGTATTTCCTGAGTGATATAGGTGCTAGGAGCATCTTTTGTTCTACTGCTTGGTCTCTGCCCCTGGTTCCTAACATGAGTTCCTACATCCCTTACAATTTCTTGGGTGATCAGACATCTTTTGTTCTAATGAGTCAACTCTGGATGGGCTCCTGGATAGCTTCAGGATGGAGGCTGGTCACCAGAAAAGCAAGCCATGATTAGAAGCTTGGAATTTTCAGCCCTACCATCCATCCTCTGGGGAGGCCAGAGGAGGTAGAGACCGAGTTAATAATCAATTATGTCTATGTGATGAAGCCACCATAAAAATTCCTAAAAGATGGGGTACAGAGAGTTTCTACAGGTTCACATGGTCAGTGAACACATCCATGTGCCAGGAGGGTGGCATACAGGGACAGAACTTCTGTGCTTGGGATCCTTCTGGATCTCACCTATGTGCTACTCATGTAGTTGTTTATCTGTATCCTATATTACATTCTTTATCTGATACCAGTAAACATAAGTATTTCCCTGAGTTCTGTGAATTATTATACCAAATGATCAACCTGAGGAAGTGGGTGTAGGAACTCCTGATTTATAGCCAATTGGTCAGAAGTACAAGGGACAACCTGGGGCTTGTGACTGGCATCTGAAGTGAGGGGCAGTCTTGTGGGACTATACCCTTAGCCTATGAGACTTGCACTAACTCCAGGTAGTAGTGTCCTAATTTAACTGTAGGAAACCCAACTGGTATCCAGAGAGTTGGCGAACTGGTTGGTGTTGGGAAAAACCCTCACACATTTGGTGCCAGAAGTACTGACAGCGTAGACGAAAGAATTTTTTCTTTAAGGAGTCTGTGAACAACGGCCCATGGGTCAAATCTGGCCCACCACCCGCTTTTATAAATAAAGTTTTGTTGAAAACAGCCACACCCATTCATGTACATATTGTCTATAACTACTTCTGAACTACAGATGGGAGAATTGAGAAGCTGTGACAGAGACACATGACACAAAAAGCCTAGATATTTACTATTCGGCCCTTTACAAAAAAAGCATGCCAACCTATGTTACAATGAAACCACAGCAGTAATATTGGGTGTAGACAGTGAGTGCTAACAATGGGAAAACAGCAAGGGCTTACTGAATGTACTGGTTCCCTAGGGCTGCCATAACAAATGATCTCAAACTAGGTGGCTTGAAACAGCAGAACTTGGTTTTCTCTGCTTCAAGAGGTCAGAAGTCCAAAATCAAGGCATCAGCAGCGTTGGTTCCCTCTGAAAGTTTCTGAAGAAGCCTCAATTCCATGCCTCTCTTCTAGTTCCTGGGCAGTCAGGGATCTTTGCAATTCCTTGGTGTGTAGACACATCAATCCAGTTCTGCCTTGTCTCCACATTGTCTTCTCCCCTGTGTCTCTCTGTGTCTTCCCCAATGCTGTATCTTATAAGGACCCACCATTGAATGTAAGGTTCACCCTAAATCCAGGACGCTCTCATCTTAGGATCCATAACCACTTGCGAAGATCCTTTTTTCAGATAAGGTTGTATTCATGGGTACCAAGGGTTAAGACTTAGACATTTATTTTGGGTGAATGAAGTTCAAATTGCTGCACTAAGAAAAAAAATATTAGCCGCCCTGGGGAAAAAAGAGGCAAGACTTGAGTTTGTTATGAAAGTTTGTTATGAATGTTACCCACCGACTCTTAAATGTGGCCCTAGGAGACAGTGATGACATAAGTATTTCGTTAACTTTTTTCTTTCTTTTTTTTTTTTTGAGTTGGAGTTTCACTCTTGCCCAGACTGGAGTGCAGTGGTCGCTCCTGGCCACCCCAGCCTCGACCTGCTGGGCTCTGGCGATCCTTCCGCCTTAGCCTTCCAAGTAGGTGGAACTATAGGCATGTGCTACCACGCCCGGCTAGTTTTTTATTTATTGTAGAGGTGAGGTCTCGCCAAGTTGCCCAGGCAGGTCTCGAACCCGCGGGCTCAGGCAATCCACTCACCTCAGCTTCCCCAAGCAAGGGATTACAGGCTGAGCCACCGAGCCCAGCTAACTTTTTTCTTTTTTTAAGACATGGTCTCATTCTGTCACCCTAGCTGGAGTGCAGTGGCATAATCATGGTTCACTGCAGCCTTGAACTCCTGAGCTCAAGTCATCCTCCTGCCTCAGCCTCCTGCGTATCTGGGACTACAGGCATATCAGTTGATTTTCTTTCTTTCTTTCTCTTCCTTTCTTTCTCTTTCTTTATTTCTTTTCTTTCATTTCCTTCCTTCCTTCCTTCCTTCCTTCCTTTCTTCCTTCCTTTCAAGACAGGGTCTCACTATGTTGCTCAGGCTGGTCTCCAATTCCTGGCCTCAAGAAGTCCTCCCATATGGGCTTCTCAAAGTGCTGGGATTATAGGCATGCATCACTGCACCTGGCCTCATTATCTTTTATATACAGCTTTAACATTATAAAGAATATATTAAATCCTCAGATAATCCTGAAAATATAACCTTATATTTTGTTCTTTTTTTTTTTTCCTTATTAAAATTTGCAATTTTATGGCCCACATGTAAGGAATTTAGACTGTTATGGACCTAAAAGTAGCAAAGTGAACAAAAGATTGAAGAGGAAGAGAAGCTGAGGCCAGGAAAATTGGTGACTACAATGAGAGAAGTGTCATATTGTGGCGCTGTCAGCAGCATGGAGTGAATCCAGTGAGATCCTTTCACATCTGTGCGAATCTCTTTTGTCAGGATTGTTTTGTTTTGATTTTTAATTTTTTCATCTGTGACTCAAGAACAGGGAGATGTTGCTGGGCGCTGCGTGGTTCAATTCGTCCTTTCTTTCATTCGCATGACCAGGTTCCAGAGTAGCACTGAACAGCCGAAACTCCGGAGAAAGAGAATGCATTTCATCCTTCTGCTAGGATTCTGCCCTTCCTCCCCTTTGAATGTGCACCACTGTGACAAGAACTCACAAGCAAGAGGGTAAAGAACCTGTGGTCAAGTTGTCACTCTTTTGGAGAAACATCTGAGTGGAAGTGACAGTTCCCTTGTAGGGATTGTTCTCGATTGTCACTAAAACCAAGCAGGAGAGAAGGAGTTGGGGAAATCAGAATTCTTCTTCCTAGAATAGTGAATGACATTACCTCGAGGATGTGTCAGCAGAGACTGAGGGCATGAGGGAGGTGAGGCAGCCATGGTGCATGCCAAGTTAAGAGTTCCCTGTGTTAACTTCTTCCTGCGTGAAATACCTAGAGTAGGTTCTGTTTTCCTGTGCAAACCTTGTCTATTACCTCCAGGATCTGGGACGAATCAAGTTTCCAAGATCTCTTGTAATTTGCAGATATTTTATACGTTTTCACACTTGTGGTACACTGGTTTCTTTATTCTTTCCTCATTCGTGACAACATTTCCTGAAATCATTAAAAGCAACTTGCCCAGCCTAGGCAGCACAGTGAGACCTCATCTCTACAAAACAATTAAAAAAAAAAAAAAAAGCCAGGCAAGGTGGCACATGCCTAAAGTCCCAGATATTCAGGAGGCTGAAGTGAAGAATTGCCTGAGCTCAGGAGATCAAGACAACAGTGAGCCGTGATTGTGCCACTGCACTCCAGCCTGGACAACAGAGTGAGACCTCCCAAAAAACAAAATTAAAATAAAATAAATAAATGTGACTTGCATTTTCAAGCCCGTCCCAAACCTAAGTTAAATAGAAGTTCATAACAATGATTTTTTTTAAAAGCAATCATCTGAATGTACCCACCTATTTGCTGAAACTGAAGTCCTTACCCAAAATACTTTATTTATTTGTCTATTTATTTATTTAGACAGGGTCTCACTCTTTCACCCAGGCTGGAATGCAATGGCACAAAGTTCATTGCAGCCTTGAACCCCTGGACTCAAGCAACCCTCCAACCTCACCTTCCCGAGTAGCTGGAACTACAGGCATGTGCCATAACATCTGACTCATTTTTAAAGTTTTTTGTAGATACCTGGGGTCTTACTGTGTTGCACAGGCTGGTCTCAAACTCCCACCTCAAGCAATCATCCCGCCTTGGCCTTCCAAAGCACTGGGATTTCAGGTGTGAGCCACCACATTCAGTCTCCAAATTTTTAAATAAAAGTTTCATGTATTGTAATTCACAGGCTGTTGCACAGACTTGGGAGTCAAGGAAACCTGTGTTTATATGTCAGTGCCATCATTTGCAAGTTAAGTCGCTAGTTGGCTACTCTTAGTCTCCTTTATTTTCATATATAAAGTGAGGATAGGACCTAGTGCAATGGCTCAGAGCTTTGGGAGGCTGAGGCAGAAGGATCCCATGGGGCCAGGAGTACAAGACAAAACTGGGCAACATAGCGAGACACCATTTCACAAAAAAAAATGTTAAAAATAACCTGGTGTGGTGGTGCACATCTGTAGTCCTAGCTACTGAGGAAGCTGAGGTGAGAGGATCACTTGAATCCAGAGGTTTTAGATTACAGTGAGCTATGATGACATCACTGCACTCCAGCCTGGGTGACAGTGTGAGACTCTGCCTCAAAAAAAAAAAAAAAAAAAAGTGAGGATAAAACATAGCTACTGTGTGGAAGAGTTAACATAGCAGTCCCAAGATCACTATTCTCAGAAAGGCCTGATTGCAGAGCTGGACCTTGGCTGGGGTCTGAGAACTTAGATTTGATGAGGGCGCCTACCATTCCCCAAGTGATACGAGAGGCTTACTGTGCCTCAACTGTAAAACAGTGTAACTTATGCTGAACACCTACTTTCCTTTTGGGAATCTGCAATTTTAGTGCATGCCAGGCAGAGAGTGCCTCGTGACCAGCTCCCAATAAAAACCCTGGACACAGAGTCCCTAATGAGCTCCCTGATGGGCAACATTTCACACATGTCACAAGTTGCTGGAGGAATTCAGCATATCCTGTGTGACTTAGGACTTTGGGAATCTCACCTGTTTTCCTCCAGACTTGGTCCCATGTGCCTTCTCTCTCTGCTGATTTTGTTTTGTGTTCCTTGCTGTAATAAATGTTAGCCTTGAGTAAGACCATGTCCTGAGCCCTGTGTGTACACCCGGTGAATCATTGCAATGGGGGGTTGTGGCCGGGTGAGGTGGCTTATGCCTGTAAACCCAGTGTTTTGGGAGGTCAAGACAGGTTGATTGCTTGAGTCCAGGCATTCAAGACTAGCCTGGGCAAGATAGCAAGACCTCATCTCTATTAAGAGAAAAAGAAAAAAAGAAATGGGGGATTGCCATGAGGACTCTTGACACCCTATTTGATAAAGTTGTTGTAATGATTAAATGAAAAAAAATGTATGAATGAACAGGGTGCCTGGCACAGAATAAGAGCTCAGTTGGCATTATTATTATTCATTCAACAAATATTGAGAACCAGCTATATGAGGGGGGACCCAAAAAACCCCAGAATTTATTTATTAAAAATTGTGTATTTATTCTTACATGTTTAAACTTCAGTCACCTTCAAAATACTCTCTGTTTGATGCAATATGCCTATTGAGACACTTTTTGCACTGGCCAAAACAGTTTTTGAACTTGCCAATTATGACGCCTTTTAGTGTTTCTGCCATTTTTTTGTTTTACCTCTTCCACATGGGCAAAACGTTTCCCCTTGAGGACTATTTTCGTCCAGGGAAACAACAAAAGTCATTTAGGGCAAGATCAGGTGAATAGGAAGGATGGGGGACGGGGGTGATGCCATTTGGGGTCAAAAACTACTGAACACAGTTCAGTGTGTGCTCATAAATCACCCATAATGAAAGGAACAGATATATTAAAAGAATCTCCAAAAAAAATTCACTGAAGCTGAATGCAGCCTTTCACAATAATGCTAGCTGGTACACTGATGTGGATGGGTTCCTAAAACACTTACCTAGCAGGGAAAGCCTATACTATAAGGATCCTGCCCGTCAAAAAGTAATTCAGGTTTCTGGGGGTTCCTCCTTGTATATCATACACTCACTGGTAAAAGGGATACAGCAATAAGAAAAGGGATATAGCAATAAGAAAAAACTCCTACACTCCAGCCTGGATGACAGAGTGAGACTCTGATGCAAACAAACAAACAATTTATCATTGGCTTTCATGTCATAAAGTGAACATTTCTACTAATTCATATAAAAATAAAATTTTAACACACTTCGTACCATTTTGGTACCTTGGTACTTAGTTTTGTTATGTTTGTCTAGGGTGGCTCACAACCTTGGCTGCATTTTAGAATTATCCATGGAGGTTTTAAAAAAAAAATCCTAATGCCCAGGCAGGAGCCCAGAGCAGCAACAAATCAGAATCCCTCAAGGGTGAAAGGTGATATTTTTAAGGTACCTGAGGTCATTCCAAATGCACCATTGAGGCTGAACACTGCCAATTTAAGCAGTCCGCGACCAAGCCTCACATCAATCACCATCTCTGTTAGAATAATTCCCTCCCCTGTGTTAAAGGAAGAGTGCACCACAGATATTATCATTGCAGTGTACACCTGCGTGTCCTTGTTTTTGAATCTTCAGGACCTGTTCAATAATGAATGAAGAAATGAGCACACAGATTTGCAACCAGGGCCACAGAGAAAGGAAGCCACCATTTTAAAAAGAGCGGATCATATAGCGCATGGAGAGAGCTGACATGACTCATTTAGTTCCGTGACACAGCTCTGAGTCACCTGGCACTCTCCCAGGCAAAAAAGTCTCAGAACCTGGTGCTTCAGAACCTCATCCAAAGGACATTTTTATCTTGGGAGCCGGGACTGAGGATGCAGCTGACAGAATCAGTGCAGGGCTTCTCTTAGGGAAACGGGGGTAGGGAGATGTCACCACAGCTCAGAGCTTATGTAACCATGTGTTGAACAAGCATGACCCATGGAATGGGATCCAAACATTATTTTTGTCTCGCTCCATCAATTTAAACTCTATTTAGTAAGGACAAACTTTTCTTGTTTATGAAGAAAGTCTTGGGCCCCGTTCAATGCTAGTCACTTTTAGTTGTAAAACAGTCCCATTTTAGATGCTAAATACACTCAATCTCACATAATGCTCTAAAGTTCAAACTTGGGGCCAGGCGTTGTGGTTCACTTGGGGCCAGGCGTTGTGGCTCACGCCTGTAATCCCAGCACTTTGGGAGGCTGAGGTGAGAGGATTGCCTGAGCTCAGGGGTTCTCGACCAGCCTGAGGAACATGACGAGACCTCCCTACAATACATCAAAAATTAGCTGGGAGTAGTGATGCATGCCTGTAGTTTCAGCTATTTGGAAGGCTGAAGCGGAAGGATCACCTGACCCCAACAGGTCAAGGCTGCAGTGGCCGTGAGTGGGCTACTGCACTCCAGCCTAGATGACAAAGTGAGACTCCGACTCAAAAAAAAAAAAAGGTTCAAAGTCAGGGTTAAACATCATCCTTGTCCAGACCTGGCCTGCTTCAAAACCTTGCACGAACTGTGTGCAAAGGCTCATGCCTACAATTCCAGCATTTTGGGAGGCTGATACAGGAGGATTGCTTGAGCCCAGGAGTTTGAGACCAGCCTGGGCAACATAGTGAGACATTGTTTCTACAAAAATTTTTTTAAAGCATTAGCCAGACATGGTGGTGCATGCCTGTAGTCCTAGCTACTCAGGAGGCTGAGGTGAAGAATTGCCCGAGCCCAGAAGATCTTGGCTGTGGTGAGTCGTGAATGGTGCTATTGCACTCCAGCCTGGGTGATAGGGTGAGCTCCCCTCCACCAGAAAAAAAGTCTGCATGAGAAAAGAATTTGTGGTGCTTCTCCCAGTTCACCTGTGCTACCTGGGATTGCTCTCTGACCTTGGTTAAAGTAGAGAGAAGGAGGACAAGGAAAAGAATGTGATGCTGTTACTTGGCTGACTTGGACAACAGTTAAATTGGGTATACCTAGGCCAAGCACAGTGGCGCACACCTGTAATCTCAGCAATTTGGGAGGCCAAGGAGAGAGAATAGCCTGCGTCCAGGAATTCGAGACCAACCTGGGCAACTTGGCGAGACCTTGTCTCTAAATCAAAAAATTAACTCAGTGTGGTGGCAGATGCCTGTGGTTCCAGCTACTTGGAAGGCTGAGGCAAAAGGATTGCCTGAGCCCAGCAGGTCACGGCTGCGAGGCCTTGAGTGTGCCACTGCACTTCGGCCTGGGCGACAGAGGCTCCAACTCAAAAAAATAAAATAAAATAAAACAAAATGGGCATACCTGGATGAAACCAAGAGATGGGAGATGAGTTTTTCCAAGGTCTTTCATGTAAGTGCTTAGTGCATCTTGAGTTAATTCTTGTATGATATGAGAGTGGTGTCCAGTTTTATTCCTCTACATATGGTTAACCAGTTTTCACAGCACCATTTATTGAATATAGTGTCCTTTCCTCAGTGTTTATTTCTGTCAACTTTGGCAAAGATCAGTTGCTTGTAGGTCAGCGATTTTTTTCTGGGTTCTCTATTCTGTTCCATTGGTCTATGTGTCTATTTTTGTACCAGTACCTGCTGCTTGTAATGACATAGCCTTGTAGTAAAGTCTGAAGCTCTGCCAGGAATGGTGACTTATGCCTGTAATCCTAGCACTTTGGGAGGCCAAGGCAGGAGGATTTTTTGAGCCCAAGAGTTCGAGACTAGCCTGGGCAACAGAATGAGACTGTGTCCCTACCAAAAACAAATTAGCTGGACTTGTGGCACGCACCTGTAACCCCAGCTACTTAAGAGGCTAAGGCAGAAGGATCACCTGAGTTCAGGAGCTCGAGGTTGCTGTGAGCCATGACTGGGCCATTGCACTCCAGCCTGGGTGATAGAGTGAGACTCAAAAAAGAAAGAAAAGAAAAGAAAAAGGGAAGTGATGTACAGAAAACAGAAGTGCGGTACAGAAACAGCCAGTTTGGTTATAGCTGGGCGTTAGCCCTATCTGTACAGGGTTTGAACTGTTGACTGCTTTTGATTGGTGAAACTCAGTGACTGGTACATGAGTATGCTATAGCTTGATTACACATGCAGTTAGGACACAGTTCACTGTGTATGGAGAAACCTTTAGGCTGAACTGAAAATATTCAAGGAGGCAGCTTTAGGCTAAACTTAATTTACTATTGGCCTGCACAGTCTGGGTTAGAATATGACTTAGTTGTGAAGGTTGAAAAGCCAGAAGATTCTACACATGCACACACACTTGGCTTCCTGGTTTCTTTTGGAAAACTGGAGACCTGATCGCATACCCAGCCAGTTTGATGGATCTATCCTACTACCTGGTCCCTATGGGCTATGTGATGTGTGGCTTCTCAGGTATGGTATTTATCCAGAGTCATACAGTTGGTGATAGTCTTGGGTAGGAGCTCATGTCAAAACTGATACTTGATAGGGGCTGGCAAGAAAATTCTAGAGGGTCCAGGACAAGTACCCTCAGTCCAGAAATGATGTTGAACCAAACCAGAATGGGCTTTCAGTCAGGCTGGCTAAACACAGTTTCAGTGAGTATGATGAAGGGACAGGTGCTAGACGGGCATCTGAACCAGCCTGCAAGAGGTGGGGCTCAGGAAATTAGGAAGACCACCGTGACACACAGAGTCTTGTGGCACACCATTGGAGCCATCAGAAAATTCTGGCATGAATGAGCAAGGTCCCAGCCAAGGGCTGGCAGGCAGGAGTAGGACCCCAGTCCCACTTTGGAGGGATGGGTACTGGTAAGGACTCAATCTCGGAAGAAGAACTGGAATAGCAGGAGAGGTCTAAGGTCAGGTGAATAGTACCAGAACTCAGTTACATCACTGGAACTGGTACCTGAAGTCAGAGCTGGCCTGGAAGGTAGCTGACTTCTTGCGATCCTCCTTCCTTGGCCTCCCAAAGTGCGGGGATTGCAAGCATGAGCCACTGCACCTGGTCTCTTTCCATATTTATAAACACCTAAGCTGGAACAAAAATGAAAGAGCAAAGTCTGATCATTCTTCAGTTTGGCAGCAGCAGGTTGAGACTGTGTGAGCTGTGATTATGCCAGTGCTCTCCAGCTTGGGCAACAGAGTGAGACCCCTACTCAAAAATAAATAAATAGGTTATGTAGAACTTCTATTTTTCCATGTAAACCATGTTATGTATATATGTAAAGCTGAAGTTCATAGCTTTCAAATATATAAAGAAATTCATATATTTTATTTTATTTGCATTTTATGTTTTAGAGACAGAGTCTTGCTCTCTTGCAGTGGCATGCAATGCAGGGGTGTGATCATGGCTGACTGCAATCTCATGAAAAAAATGAGCCCACAATGTTGTCAATAACCACGTGAAGCAACAATGGCACTTGTCAGCTGTTACCTCTTTAGTGGGCATTCATTTTAATAAAATAGCCCGGTTGAACACGAGGCGGGGAAAGTATGTGATGGCTATAGAGACCGATGGGAAAAGACTTGTCTCGGCAACGACAGATACACAGTTTTACTGAAATTCCTTTCAAGGTGATTTTCATACATAATTGTGCCTCCCTATGAACTGACTCTAGTGTCTAGGGCATGTTCCTTGTTATTAAATTGTGAGAAAGATAAATGAGTTAATCTGGGCAAAAAATAATAATAATAATAATAGTAACAAACATCACAAAGTTCAAATGGGCTGGGTCCATAATAATCATCGATATTTTCTGGGTCCCTGCTCTAGGCTAGGTACCATGCTAGATGCCTTATGTCTAATTTAATTCTCACAACGATTCTCAGAGCTAAGCACTATTATTATCTCTATTTGCATGTGAGAAAACTCAGGCTTAGAAAGTGGAATAAGTTACCCAAGTGCACGCCACTGGGAGAAGTAGCATGCCATCCAGAGCAGCTCTGCCCATCCCAGAGACAAAGCAATTAAGTCCTCATAGGTGGCACAAGCCCTGACAGGGCGATGTTGCTACTTGACGGTCCCATGTCTACTCTCCCTGTCCTTCTTAGCAAGAATCACATGTTTGTTCCGGGTAGCAACATGAAAGAATTCCACACTACTCAGGTTGATGCATTGCATGGATGGCCCCAGTTCATGACTTCCCTGTGGCCATGCCCTTTGCCATGAGACTCGTAATTATAACTGTGAAGATAGCCAAGCACCATATTAGCTGACATTCAGTCAGCACTTAATACATTGAGTACTGTTCTAAGCCCTTCATATAAATTCTGGCATTTATTTGGTTATTTAGTTGTTTCAGTTATTTGCTGATTTAAAAATCGGTTATGTAGGCCAGGCATGGTGGCTCACACCTGTAATCCCAGCACTTTGGGAGGCCAAGGTGGGACAATTGCTTGAGCCCAAGAGTTTGAAACCAGCCTGGACAACATAGTCAGACCTTGTCTCTACAAAAAAAATTTTTTACTTAGCTGGATACGATGGCCCGTGCCTGTAGTCTCAGCTACTTGGGAGACTGAGGTAGAAGGATCACCTGAGCCCAGGAGGTTGAGACTGCAGTGAGCTGTGACTGTGTCAGTGCACTCCAGCTTGGGCAACAGTGAGACTCCTACTCAAAAAAAATTGCTTATATAGAACTTGTATTTTCCCATGTAAACCATGTTATTTATATGCATAAATATATAAAGCTGAAGTTCATAGCTTTTAAATACATAAAGAAATTCATATATTTTATTTTATTTGCATTTTACTTTTTAGAGACAGGGTCTTGCTCTGTTGCAGTAGTGTACAATGCAGTGGCATGATCATGGCTCACTGCAACCTCAAACTCTTGGGCTCAAGCAATCCTCCCACCTCAGCCTTCCAAGTAACTATACGCACGTGCAACCATACCTGGTTAATTTTTTGTGTGTGTGGAGATGGGGTCTCGCTATGTTGCCCAGGCTGATCTTGAAGTCCTGGTTCTCAAATAATCTTCTTGCCTTGGCCTGTCAAAGTGCTGGGATTATAGGTATATGCCACTATACCCAGTCAATATTTTATATATTATGTATTTTAATATATACATATAACATTAAGTTCACATTGAAGCACTATTTCATCCATAATATAATGAAACCAATGTAATAGTTTGAATGTGAATTTCGGTGAATCGAGAGTCACTTGATAAACAAGAACAAGAGGATAGAGAACACTTTTACTCTGGGCAATTTTGAAGTAGGTGAATTCAGTCTTTGACATCTCATTTTTCTTCTCTGTGTTTCTAGTCTTCCCCCTCCTCACCCCTACAGCACCCCCATGCCTATGGTTTTCGTGAGGCCCAATCCTTGAGTGTGACACCCCAAAGGTTTTGTCAAACCCCTCCCATGTGCCTTATGATTCAAACTCCAACTTCAATCAAAACTTGGCTTACTCATTGTAGAAATTTCAGATAGATGCCTGCATAGTGTCTCGCACCTATAATTCGAGCACTTAGGGAGGCCAAGGTGGGAGGATTACTTGAGCCCAAGAGCTCAAGACCAGCCTGGGCAACAACATATCAAGACCCTGTCTCTACAGAAAAATCAAAAAACTATCTGGGAGTGGTAGTGTACACCTGTAGTCTCAGCGACTCAGGAGGCTGTGGTAGGAGCCCAGAAGGTCAAGGCTGCAGTGAGCCAGGACTCCAGCCTGATCAACAGAGACCTCAACTCAAAACACAAAACAAGCACCACTTTTATGGTAACATTAGTGGAAACTTTGGAGAGAGGAAGCAATGGTTGTTCCTCATATTTACAAGTTAGTCTGATGTGTGGTAAAAGCATGCGAAGTCTTTCAAAAAATGTGTACACTTCGACCCAGCAATTCCACAGATAGAGTTTGGTCTTTAAGAAATAAGTGTCCAGGCACAGTGGCTCACTCCTGTAATCCCAGCACTTTGGGAAGCCTAAACGAGACGACTGCCTGAGCCCACAGATTCGAGACCAGCCTGGGTCACATGGTGAGACCTCGACTGTACAATAAATTTAAAAAAACTAACTGAGTGGTTCATTCCTGTAGTTCCAGCTATTTGGAAAGCTGAGGTGGAAGGATCACCTAAGCCCAGCAGGTAGAAGCTATGGTGGCCGTAAGCCTGACACTGCACTCCAGCCTAGGCGACAGAGTGAAACTCAGACTCAAAAAAAAAAAAAAGAAGTGGACAATCACAAGATAATTTTTTTTGTTTGTCAAAGTGGTTTTTATTTTATTATTTATTTTTGTTTTTGAGATAAGTTCTCACTGTGTGCCTAGGCTTGTCTTGAACTCCTGAACTCAAGCAAACTTCTTGCCTCAGCCTCCCAAAGTGCTGGGATTACAGGCATGAGCCACCGCACCTGGTCTCAAAGTGCTTTTTAAAATGGAGGATTATCAGAGATTTTTCCATTACTTCACAAAGTGCATTATTTAGAAAACTAATCTCTAGAAATTATTCTTAAAGGTCAGAGGGGAAATTGGAGGACCTTTGTTTTTTAAAATAATATGTAATATTTTTGCTGGGACTTTGCTGTCATTTGAATATATATAGTCTTTAGAAGTAGTGTATACCAAGGGCCTGGCATTGGGGCAGTCTTCCTCAGGTACTGGCATAAAGGAGAACATTTTTCTGTAGAGGACAGAATAAGAGTAATAATTGAAATAATAAATTTTAAGAGTTGATCTGGTTTTTATTATCATGTGTCAGCAATTATAAACAGTGTCAGTGATAAGATTCTCTTTCCATCCTGATTTTGTTGGTTTAAATTTTAAACAATTGCTGTGGTTACTGTGGAATTTAAGTACATATATATGAGTTTCAAATTTGGCCGGAGACGGTGGCTCACTCCTGTAGTCCCAGCCAACACAGGAGGATTGCTTGAGACCAGGAGTTTGAGACCTGCCTGGGCAACATATTTTTTAAAAAATAAAACAAATGAGCATATTTTATTCTTATCATTCCATAAGCATCATATTTTGCTTGTTTGTTTGTTTGTTTGTTTGTGAGACGGGGTCTCACTCTGTCATGCAGGTTGGAGTGTAGTGATGTGATCACAACTCACTGCAGCCTCGATCTCCTGGGCTCAGACGATCCTTCTGCCTCAGCCTCCTGAGTAGCTGGAGCTACAGGTGTGTGCCACCATGCCCAGCTAATTTTTTTTAACTTTTTGTAGAGACAAGATCTTGCCCAGGCTGGTCTTCAACTCCTGGGATCAGGTGATCCTCCTGCCTTGATCTCCCAAAGTGCTGGGATTATAGGTATGTGCCACTGCATTTGGCCTAGCATTGTATTTTGTTGGGAAATTCATCTGAAGCACTTACTCTCAGCCACCTCTCCATGCCTTGCCTTACTTCCACACAGAATCGGCTACAAAGAGCCTTGTGAAAACACTTTCCTAAAAGGTCAGAATCATTTGAGTTCTCTTCAGATACAATTTGAATCTCCAAATTTATGCTACTATATTCCCGCCCTCCCTCCTTTTTTTTATTTTTTGAGTTGGAGTCTCACTTTCTCACCCAAGCTGGAGTACAATGGCATGCTCCTAGCCACCGTAGCCTCGGCCTGCTGGGCTCGGGAGATCTTTCTGCCTCAGTCCCCCAAGTAGCTGGAACTGCACGCGTGCCCTTTCAAGCCTGGCTAATTTTCTGATTTGTTGTAGAGAGGAGATCTTGCCAGTTGCTCAGGCTGGTCTCAAACCCCTGGGCTCAGACAATTCTCTCGCCTCTGCCTCCCAAAGTGCTGGGATCATAGGTGAAGTAAACTATCATAGCATAGTTATTTTAAAAACAATGATAATGAATCTGACTGAATTCAGTTCTGACATTCTCTGTGACCACTCTGAGTTTTCTTTTAATATGTGTTTAAAATTTAAAACAGCGACAAAACATACAAACTGCAAGGTGTGATATTTTGTTTGCTAAGTGCAAATTTTATTTTTATGCATGACTTAGTTTATAGACTATAAAATAATGTCCTTAAACCTGAACATTCTCTTCTTTTAACATTGTTAAACGTTTCAAAACTAAAGGAAAACTCAAGAAAAGAAGTAACATTCCTGATTATTTCAAGACTATTACTAAAAATAGCCTTGTTGCATACTATAGGAGCATGTTAAAAATGATCTGCTCTGGGTGTCAAGTACACTAGGTGTGCCCCTGCTTGAGGGGAAATCTTAATAAGAGATTTCTCCGAGACTTGTGAAAATTGTTGGTGGGAAAGCAATTCATCACTGTACGTGTTAGTTCTTCAGGAAAAGAATGCCAGGGGACATGGATAGACAATAATCAACTCCTTCCTCCACTCACACAATTTGTCACCCATAACTAGCAATGACATCCATCTACTATCGTGGAAGGTATTCATTACTTATTAGTAATTCCCAAAACTTTCAGAAGTAAGTGATGCTTCAGAAACTGAGTTGAGAATTGCAAAAGCATAGAGAAATAAATCAGTCGGGCATGGTGGTGTATGCATCTATAGCCCTAGCTACCTGAGAGTTCGGGGTTGAAGGATCACTTGAGCCTAGGAATTCAAGGTTGTGACGAGCTATGATCATTCCAGAGCACTCCAGTCTGGGTGATATACTGAAACTCCGACTCAAAAAAAAAAAAGAATAGCAAAAACATGAGATATCTAACACCTACCATTTTCATAAGCAGGTAAGACTCAAAGCAAACTGTTAAAATAGAAGGGTGGCTCATGCCTGTAATCCCAAGACTTTGGGAAGCTGAAGTGAGAGGTTCACTTGAGCCCAGGAGTTTGAGACCAGCCTGGGCAACATAGTGAGACCTCATCTCTATACAAAATCAAAAAAATTAGCCGGGAGTGGTGGCACACACCTGTAGTCTCAGCTACTTGGGAGGCTGAGGCAGCAGGATCACCTGAGCTCAGGAGGTCGAGGCTGCAGTGAGCCATGATTGTGCCACTGCACTCCACCCTGAGCAATAGAGTGAGATTCCAACTCAAAATAAACAAATAAAAATAATAAAACATGGCTAGAAGAAGTACAGGTTTTGGAGAAGACTTGGGCTTTGGTTGTGTCCTTAACAAAATTACTTGCTAATAATTTATCCAAAATATTAAATTAGCCAGGTGTGGTGGTGCATGCCTGTAGTTCCAACTACTTGGAAAGCTGAAGCGGAAGGCTCACCTGAGCCCAGCAGGTCAAGGCTGCGGTGGCCGTGAGCGTGTCACTGCACTCTAGCCTGGGTGACAGAGTGAGACTCCAACTCAAAACATGGATGAAACATTTTTTAGGTGCTTTAAGTGCCATAAAGAAAACAAATGGCTTCCCGTTATTCCTAGGATGAAGACCAAAATTCTTGTTTTGTTTTGTTTTGTTTTTTTGAGTTGAGATCTCTCTGTAGCCCGGGCTGTAGTGCAGTAGCATGATCATGGCTCACAGTAGCTCGACCTCCTGAGCTCAAGCAATCCTTCAACCTCAGTATCCCAAGTAGCTGAAACTACAGTCATGCACCACCACGCTCAGTACATATTTTTAAAAATTTCTGTAGAGACAAGTTCTCGCGATGTTGCCAAGGCGGGTCTTGAACTCTCAGGCTCAAGCAATTCACTCACCTCAGCTTCCCAAAGTGCTGGGATTACAAGAATGAGTCACTGTACCCAGCCAAGACCAAAATTCTTTATCTGGCTCCCGCCAATTTTCTCCAACCACACCTTACACGTCTCCCTCCCTGACGCTGTTTGTTCCAGCCACAGTCTTCTTTTAGTTCCTCAACTGCACCAAAGCCTTCCTGTTTCGGGCCCTTGACATATATTGGCCCCCTACTTTTTCTCTGTAATCCCCAATATATCTTTCAGATCTCAGGCAATGTAATGTAAGAAGTGGAAGAAAGTCAGACAAAAAGAGAACTTGTAAAAAACTCAAAATAAACAGGATGAGTATGTTTACAGAGATACTTCCCTTGTGTTACCTACCTACACGTCTCCTGGACACTGCCAGCATACAATCGATGGCCAGATCAGTTACCCCCATAGCACCCTGGGCTGTTCCTTCGCAAGTAGTCATTTGCTTGTGTAATCATTCGCTTAATGTCTGTGTTCTCTCCACCGTAAGCTTCATGGGGGCAAAGTTCTCTCCCTGCTTCACACCACTGAGTTCTGAGGTCTTGGGCCAATAACCATGTTTGGAATGAGGTGTGCGCAAATGAACACACAGCCAACTATAAAACCCTACCGCCAGGGATATGCCTCAAAAACATTCTTTGATGAGGAAAGCCTGGCTGTCCACGGAACTTCCTCACGCCCACTTTCCCTTATCTGACCTTGCTGGTCAAGTGGTTGTTTTTGTTTTGAGTTTTTTACAAGTTCCCTTTTTGTCAGACTTTCTTCCACTTCTTACGTTACATTTACCGTAAATCTTTTTCTTTTTATCATTTTGGTGGTAGCTTCATCTTAATTGTAGAGCTTTCCATTTCAAAGCTTTCATCTCTTATTTCGCTAGCTCTCAACCTTTTAAACAATGGTAAGTATTTATTTCTGTCTGCTTTTATCAGTTCCTAGTCTTAATTTGAAATATTTGTCTCTGGTTTTTTGTATTCATTTATTTTGATTTGGGGTCTCACTCTGTCACTCAGGCTGGAGTGCAGTGGCTGGATCAGCGCTCACCACACCCTCAACTCCTGGGCTGAAGCCATCCTCCCACCTCAACCTCCCACCTCAACCTCCCAAGTAACTGGGACTCCAGGTGTGCACCACCACACCAGGATAATTTTTTAAAAAATAGAGACAAGGTCTTGCTATGTTGCCTAGACTAATCTCGAACTCCTGTGCTCAAGCAATCCTCCTGCCTGTCTTCCAAAGTGTTGATATTACAGGCATGAGCCACCGTGCCCAACCTAGCTCCAGTTTTAAATTTTTTTTTTGTCTTGCTGTTTTCAGATTTTCTATATTTCCTTCCAAACCTAATTTCAACAAAACTATCATTTATCTCATCATGTCTTTTTAATCTGTTAACTGACTTGATTTTAATTAAATTGATATATTTGAGCATTATCTAACCGTGGAAACTTATCTGGAGTTTTACCCTCCTTGTTCCCAGTCTCTCTCCTCTCCTTCCCTCCTTCCTCTTCCCCCACAGTCTCCCTCTCACCCACCCCTCTCACTTCCCTATATTTGCCATGGCCAGAAAGATGGGGTCAGGAATGTAAATGGTAGAGGGATTTTGCGTTCTGAATATGGAAGGATGAAAGCTATCTTTCCCCACCAGTTTTTCCTGCATCAGCCTCTAGGGCCACCTCATCGGAGCATTCCTGATTTATAAGAAAAGTTCTCCAGAGACCTTCTCTGCAGAAGATTTGGTGAACTCAATTCATTCTCTCCAGAGACACAAGTCCCACTTTGCAGTCAGAACATTTGATGTGCTGGAACAGTGTTGCCTGCTAATATCCCTACATCCGGTTCTTTGATGAGAAAATTGGAGGAAAACTAGGCCAGCTGCATGCCCAGGAGAAGTTGAGCCCTGGAACGGATTCTCCAGGTAGAGGCACTCCATACCTGCTTCCAACAAATCTCTCAATAAATACACACAGGTTGTAGAGAATCTGCAGCTGGTGTCTTGGCATCATTTTATACCCCAGAGGAGATTCATCATTCTTCCCAGGATGCTTTTCTTCCCTTCTTGGTAGGTTAAGAGGAGGAGCCTCTCAGGCAGTGGGAACCCCTCAACTCTCTTCCTTGTCCTGAGAGTAGTAGAAGCTGAAGGGTGTGGGAGTGAGGACAGTCTCACAAACAAAGTTTATTATTTTTGAGTCCATATCTCATTGAGTCAGTGTCTTACTGAGTGACAAGCTCAGTGGCACGATCATGGCTCACTGCAGCCT
>CAUYQG010053514.1:0-46456 GCA_963574415.1 Tarsius wallacei
AGGAAGGCACACCAGCCATCTGTGTGAGTGCCTTTGGATGTCAGAGAAGAAGCTCATGGAATCAGAGGTGTTCACGCACTCTCTCTCTCTCCCCCTCCCCCCTTCCCTCTATTCCCTCCACCTTTCTGCACCTCTTCTTTCTTCTTCTCTTTCTTCGCCATATTCATTAAAAAAATACATTGAAAATATTAAAATCAATCTAAATATATTTAGAATACTCTATACATTTTAAAACATCAAGCTGATTTAGTTCACTAAAACTTTTTTCTTTGAAGACATCCAACATATAGTCCATCTTTCTTTTGTTTTTTTGAGTCAGGGCCTCACACCGTCGCCCAAGCTGGAGTGCAGTGGCACACTCAAGGCCACACCAGCGTCAACCTGCAGAGCTCCGGCGATCCTTCCACCTCACCCTTCCAAGTAGCCGGAACTACAGGTGCGTGTTACAATGCCCAGCTAATTTTTTGATTTATTGTAGAGATGAGGTCTCACCAAGTGGCCCAGGCTGATCTCGAACCCCTGGGCTCAGGCCATCCTCTCACCTCAGCCTCCCAAAGTGCTGGAATGACAGGCTTGAGCCACTGCGCCCAGCCATGGAGTCCATCTTGACGAATTAGACGACCTCCAGCTATCTAAAACTGAGCTCCTGATCTTTTCCCTTCCAGTTTATTCTCCCTCTTTTCGTCCTCTCTCTCTCTCTCTCCCTCACTCTCTCTCACATACACACACACACGCGCGCGCACACACACAATCTACTCTACCAGCTGTGTTCCCATCTCAGTAAATGTTAATTCCATTCTTCTCATTGTTCAGGCCAAGAAACTCAGGGTTATTTTTGACTCTTCTTTTTCTCTCATACTCCACATCAAATCTATCTGGATATCCTGTTGCCTCTGCCTTCAAAACATACCCAAACTCAAGACACTTCTCACCCCCCTCTTCCCATTGCTATATCCAGTTCACCATGACCTTTCTTCTGGATTATTGTAGTAAAGTTGTTTCTCTACTTTTACCACCCCCGCCCCCTTCATCCCTTTAAAATGTAGAACAGATCGCATCACTCCTCTGCTCAAAACCCACCATCGGTTCCCCTTTCTCTTACTGCAAAAGGCAAAGTGTGCAAGGTGCCCGTGGTCCTGGACTTCCTGGCTCCTGGTTGCCTTGTTGGTTTTCTCTTCTCTTCCTCTCCCTTCCTCTGCCCCAGTCACAATGGATTTGTTGTTATTTTTCGAGTGTATCTGGCATGATTCCACCTTTCCTCCAGAGCTTTACATTTGCTTCCTTTTGCTGGAAGAATCCTCTCCTAAATACTTGCATGCCTCCTTCTTGGTTGTCCTTCACTATTTGCTCAAATGTCACCTCCTTGCGGAGACCTTGCCTGACCGCACTCTTAAAATGGCACTGCCTGTACTCATAGTCACCCTCTGTCATCCCAGCCCCTGCAGGAGTACTGATTGCTGATGAAAATACTATATACCCTGCATTTCAATTATATTTATTTTGTGACTCCACTCTAAAATGTACACTCAGTGATGGCAGGTGAATTATTTTTTTCTTCAGTGCTGTGAAAGGTTTCTGAAGAATGTCTGGGACAAAACTTTTGCAAAATTAATAATTGCTGAATTAATCAGTGACTAACTAAGAAGGTGGAGACAGGCACTTTTATAGTGCTGTTTCCATCTCAAGAAATACAATAGGTCAGGCGTGGTGGCTCAAGCCTATAATCCCAGCACTTTTGGATGCCGAGGCAAAAGGATTGCTTGAGCCCAGGGGTTTGAGACCAGCCTGGGCAACTTGGCGAGACCTTGTCACTACAATTAAAAAAAAAAAAATTAGCCGGACCTGGTAGTGCTATAGTTCCAGCTACTTAGAAGGCTAAGGTGGAAAGATTGCCTGAGCCCAGCAGGTCGACACTGGGGTTGTCATGAGCATGCCATTCCACTCCAGCTTGAGCAACGGAGTTCACTCCAACTCCAAAAAAATAAATAAATAAAATGGCATGTTATCACTGTCCAACCTTTTAATTGCATCTTGATTTTTCTGCCCAAACCTCATCAGTTACTGTTTTTGTGTTATAAGATCAGTGTTAGTGCAAATGTATCTCCATATTTACTTTTTTAAAAAGTAAGTATTTGCATGTAATTTGCCATCGCCTTTTTTTTTATCTCAGTTCTTCCTTCTGGGATCGATTTTCTTCTTTTTGAGGTATATCCTTTTAACGTTCCTCTGGTGATGTCTGTGGGTTCAGTAAAACCTACAAATATCTTTTTTTTTAGCCTTCATTCTTGACACATGGTTTAGCTGGCTATAAAATTAGAAGTTATTCTCATTAATCTCTCAGAACTTTGAAAATAAAATTTCACTGTGTTCTGGCTTCTTTCATTGTTTTTTTTTTGACTGAGAAGTGCTACAGCAGTCTAACTGCCATTCTTTTGTAGGTGATCTGAGGTTTTTTCTGGTTATAAGAGTTTTTAGTTTGTGAATAATTGTAATTGATGAAGCTGAGAATTCATAATTTTAGAAGATTATTAATTGTGATCTTTGTGTGCTTTTTTAAAAAAGTTTTAAAAATTTTTATGAGGAAAAAATGACTTTGAGACAGTCCCTAAGACAATGAATGAATATGGGAAAAATATTGATTCCTTGATGCTCTCTGTGCACCTGCAATACTAAACACAAGAAAATATGCTTAAATTTTAGAAAAAGATTGGTCTGTGGTATTGTCACGAGGATACACAAATACTGAGAATGATAGCTGAGGAAGCACATCAGTGGGGATCTTTTCAGTTGTGACCAGAAGGCTTTGTGTTTCCTCATGTCCTAGGCAAAAGGAAGGCAGGGACTCCTAGGATTCCATGACATGCTCACCTTCTAACTCTGTTATTGTGACTCTAGGCTGTAATCTGGCACTCTGGTTCCTACCTCTGTTATTCCTATCAGAGCCTGAGCTACAGACAGTACTCTACCGTCTGAATTTAGGAATCTTGTGCCTTATCTTTGTGATAAGTTGTGGGATGCTTGTGCCTTATCTCTCAGAGTTGTGGGATGCTGGCACAGTTTATTCCAAAAGTAAGTTACGAATCAAATCTACTTTATTTATACCTGCTTAAATCCCTTTTTTAATGTAAAAAATCTTTATTAAGGTATAATTTACTACAATAAAATTCACCCATTATAATTTTACAGTTCAATGATTTTTAGTAATTTACTCAAATAATACAACTATCAACATAATGTATTCATTTTTAATATATTATGTTTTGTTTTCTTCTTTCCAGATTGTGGATCTTAATTCTACCACAGGCTTCAACATGGCAGTATATCTCACAAGTTTCCAGGCAAATGGAACACAAAGGAAGGCAGGAGTTGCAATCTTAATATTAGACAAAACAACCTCTAAGCTATCAAAAGTTTAAAAAGATACAAAAGGACACTACATAATGATAAAGGTTTCAATTCATCAACAAGAAATATCCATCCTAATCCTATGTGCCCCCAACACAGGAGCACCAGCATATATAAAGCAACTACTAAGTAAACTAAAAAAAGATATTGACTCTAACACTGCTATAGTTGGGGACTTAAATACCCCACTAACAACCCTAGAAAGATTGCTGAGGAAAAAATCAATAGAGATCCAGAACCTCAACTTGACACTTGGCCAAGTGGACTTAATAGATACCTACAAAATACTCTGCCCAACAACCAAAGAACATACATTCTACACATCACCACATGGACTGATCACATCCTTGGCCATAAATAACCATAAACAGGTTTCATAAGATCAAAATACTGCCATGCACCTTCTAAGACCACAATGGAATAAAAATAAATATCATCACCAAAAAAATTCCCCCCAAACCCATAAAGACATGGACACTAAACAGCATAATGCCGAATGACTACTGGGTCAACACAGAAATCAAAATAGAAATTAAAAAATTCCTGGAAACAAATGAAAATGAAGAAACATCTTACCCAAACCTCTGCAATGCCATGAAATCAGTTCTAAGAGGGGAATTTACATCTCAATGAACACACATCAAGAAAATGGAAAGATCACAAGTTAACAGTCTAACAAATCACCTAAGAGAGGTGGAAAGACAAGACCACCAAAACTCTAACTTTAGCAAAAGAATCCAGATCACAAAGTAAAAGCCCAAATATGAGACATAGAACACAAAAATATCATACAAAAAAAAAGCTGGCTCTTTGAAAGAATTAACAAAATTGATGGACTCCTAGCCAGAATGACCAAGAAAAAGAAAGAAAAAATCCAAGTAAACACAATCAGAAATGCAAAAGATCAAATCACAACTGACCTTGAAGAAATGCAAAAGATTACCAGAGATGACTATGAACACCTATATGGAAGCAACTTCATAGCCTAAATGAAATGGAAGACTTTCTGGACTTTCTGACATCACACAACCTCCCAAGGTTGAAACAAGAAGACATTGAGACACTAAATAGACCAATAACAACCCCGGAAATTGACTCCATCATTAGAAAACGACCTACCAAAAAAAGCCCTGGACCAGAAGGTTTTCCAGCAGAATTCTACAAAACATACAAGGAGAAGCTGATACCAATCCTATTGAAAGTATTTCAGGCAATTGAGAAAGATGGAATTTTCCCCAGATCATTTTACAAAACTAACATCACACTGATACCCAAACCGGGTAAAGATCCAACAAAAAAAGAGAACTATAGGTCAATATCCCTAGTGAACATAGATGCAAAAATTCTCAGCAAGATTCTAGCAAATCAGACCCTACAACACATCTCAAAAATCATCCTGCATGCCTTTTATCTCTCATTCTCCATTTTCTTATCCTAAAACTCTTATTAAACATATAGTTTAGTTTCTCAACCTCCATTTTCTGTATTTTTAACACTTATTTTATATTCTTCCATCTACCTATGTTTCCATCCTGCATTTTGGGTAATTTCTTTAGGTGTATTTAATTTGTCTTCAGCTGTGTCTCATCTGCTGTTTAACCCATCCTTTGCATTTTTATTTGAAATGACTCTATGTTTTTATAATTTACACTATGTGATTTTTTTCATACATGACTTTCTTTTTAAATGTTGCCTTCTCCTTCTTTTATATCTTGCATTCTCTTTTTTATTTAAAAATAATTTAATTATTTTTTTAAAAGAGTGAATGTAATGAGAATCAGTAAATTTTATTATGTGAAATTGTTGGAGATGCAATTAGCTATTTCTTCTCTTTATTTAGATGCAATTATCTACTGTGTAAAGTGATACCCTACCTCAAAGAGTTTTTTAGGTGTGATTTATGAAATACTTACTTTCATAAAGTAGACAATAAATATTGGGTTTCCCTCTCTGAAAACTAATGAATACAGATAATCTGTGTACTACAGGAAGAAAGGAAAGTATGTATGAATAAAATATGTTTTCCTTTTCAAGATATAAAAGATGGTGTTCCAGTTTGCATGCAACTGCATTTTGCTTTTTAAACCTCCTTCAAACAAGTTCTCTTTGGTCTCTTGTTTTAGTGGTTTGCATGTAGATGGCAAATCATGTTTAGTGAATTTTATATACTTTGAGCTAAATAACTAAAATCACAAGAGTTGAAAGGAATTAGCTACACAAAATTGAAACATTTTATTTTTGAGACTCTTACATTTTATGGTAATAGAAAGTGGTTGATGGGCTTTATTTTACAAGTCTGCTGAGCAAAAAGGATGGCACTGAAATTGCCCCATAATAAGATTTCATTTTTAATATATAACAGTTCATAAAACAGTTGATTATATTAATCGCTATGCATTATAAAGAAGCTGAAAAGGTAATAAGTGCTGGCAATTAAATAATAGAATGTATAATTTTGCAGACATGAATTATCAGAAAATATACCACACAGCTATAATTACTTTGTACATTATGGTACAGACAGGTTCTATAGCTGTCACTGTTTTTAAATTGTAGATTTGTCATTAAAATCATCTCTGATATATCTAAAGCCTCATTCAGAAGTAGTCATGATGGGCCTAGTAATCAAGTGAGTTAATTATTTTGCCATGTTTCTAAATGTTCTGCAAAATAGTAGGCATCACATTCACCATTTTAGTTTCATTGCCTTGAGTATTACATGTTTTTATTTGATTCCAACACAGTCCTCAGTGTCTTCCATCGTCAACATCAAAAATGCAAAAATGAGGAGTGAACCACTTACACAACCAATGCAAAATCATCTTGCTGACTGAATTTAAATATTATCTGTTCTACATAAGCGGACACTATCACAATGCATTTCTCTGTTTTCAAAGGAAAGAAAGAGAAGTTAACAATATCAAAACTGTGGGCATGTGGCCTCAAATGAACGAGGTCAGAGGCTTTATAATCAAACAGGACAGAGGAAGGGTGCTCCCAGACTATCAACTGCTCTTGCCTGGAATCTTCCATCATGCTGAGCTAGGGGATTGCATGAACGGAAGCACGTCATGACTCAAACGTCACAGACTCACTGTTGCTCCACAATGTTTCTGGAACACATGGTTGCTCCTTTTCCAAAGTAGCTGTCACCAGTCGTGGTTGCTTCACTGGATCAGGTCCACGGAACTCCTCCTGCCTCCATCCCCAAATTCATCTTTTGCCATTTGCTCCATGTGGTGTGATCAATTTCACACATCCCCAATGACACAGTGATGGGCTCCCACTTAACCACATTACTGAATCTTGCCTATGCTTACTTCCTAAGTACCCAAGTCTTTTTTTTTTCTTTTTTTTTTGAGTTGGAGTCTCACTCTGTTGCCCAGACTGGAGTGCAGTGGCCGCTCCCGGCCACCACAGCCTCGACCTGCTGGGCTCTGGTGATCCTTCCGCCAGAGTAGCTGGAACTACAGGTGCATGCTTCCACACCTGGCTGATTTTTTGATTTATTGTAGAGATGAGGTCTCGCTTGCCCAGGCAGGTCTCAAACCCGCGGGCTCAGGCAATCCACTCACTTCAACCTCCCAAAAGCACGGGATTACAGGCTGAGCCACTGAGCCCGGCTTGTGCTGTTTTTTCCTCCCTACTTTTTCCTTTCCTCCACGTCACCATCTTCTTTAATTCTGTTATTCCGTGGTGGATGGGTTGCTTTTACTTCTGTTTGTTCAATCTTCTATTCTTCTTTATGTATATCATCTTACTTTGTTCGATTCTGGACTTGCACTGTAGATTGGGGGTGGTCCCTTTTTACACTTTTGAGAAATACTTATGGGGGGAAGCTGTGATTCAAAACCTATCTGCAGGTCCTGGTATCTGGTATCTGCTGACAGGTTTGTGGATAATCTGAAACCCACTTCCCACTGCCTTGGAATCTGTCCATACAGTGGGGTTGTTGGTTTACTCCCTGAAATAAAGTGAGGTTAGCAGAGGGAAGAGAATGGAGCAGACAGTGTGGGGGAGGGGGGTGGAAAGAGAGAAGGGTAAGGGGGAGAACAGACAGGTGTACTAACAAATGGAGGGAGAGACAAAAACTGAAACAGATAAAAACAGTAGACCATGGCTACAAACTGACCAATTCCGATACAAAAAAAAAAAAACCTAAAACATACATTGATGCTAACATACAAGCTAACCAATCTTCTTATTGGTGTGCTATTCCTCTCTATAAAAATATGGTTTACAGAGAGAAGAAAAGGAAAAAGAAAGAGAAAAAAATAAAGTGAAAAATTTTTTTTAAAAAAGGGCCAAAACAAAAGGAATAGAATCGAGTTAGTAAACTAACAGAACCAATCAAGCACACTCTGAGACTTTTCATTTAAGTTCAATGTCCTTTCAGCTCTGATTTCTGGCTGTTTTTTCAGGTTGGTAAGTTTGTTCACAGGGTCAGTTTCCCCTTTTGGTGTTGTTACCTTGAGTCGCCAGCAGGTGGTGCTATCTCAGGGTCAGATGATCTTTATCTCAGCTGCTCATCCCACCGGGGAGGGAGCCAGAAAGGGAGCCAGAAGGAAGCTGGAAATGGAAGCCTGGTCCCAAGGCACACAGGAAGAGAGCCAAGGCTCAGCTGGTCGTCACAGCCGCAGTAGTGGTATAGGCGATCTCAGCAGATCCTGCGTGCAGGGGTTCCAAGGTCTGAAGGCTTGCTTGGATCATCTCAGACACAGGCTGCCACGACGGCGGCGGGGGGTGGGGGGGGGAATCTCGGCAGCTGCACAGCGAGGGCTGCGCAGTGGCTGCTGGGACCGCTGTGATGCTTCTGCAGTGTCAGTGGCCGAGTTCCATGTGAAGAGCAGGCCCCCAGGGAGAGAGCTCGAGTCAGAAATTTCTGTGTCCTCTTTCGGGAGGTCTCACAGACCAAGCTGCCCCGTCACCATCCTTCTGGAAGTCCGGGGTCAAAGATTATTTGTTTCTAAGGAGGTTGTAGGTAATGGTGATCCTATAGATCATACTTTTCAAGTAGCAAGATGTATTAGTTTCCTACTGCTGCTATAACAAGATACCACAAATTCATTGACTTAAAACAACCCAAATTTATTCTCATACAATTGTTTAAGTCAAACGGCTCAAAATGGGTCTTACAAGTCTAAAACAAATGGTCATCAGGCTCCCTTCCCTCTGGAGGCTCCAGGGAAGAATCCCTTCTTTGCCTTTTCCTGTTTCTAGAGACTCCCACATTCCTCAGCACACAGCTCCTTCCAGCAATGATAGCACTCCATCCTCTGCTTCTATTACCACATTACCTCTAAATCTGACCTTCTGTTTCCCTCTTGCAAAGACCCTTGTGATTACATTGACCCCAGCTGGATAATCTCTTTATCTCAAGATATTTAATTTAGTCACATCTACGAAGTCCCTTTTGCCATGCAAGGTAACATATTCAGAAATTCTGGATATTAAGTCATGAACATTTTAGGGGGTGGGATTACCATTCTGTCTACCACACAAGGAATTAATGAACCTGAAGGAGATGATAAAAGACACAGGTGGTGATCAGGTAGACAGATGGTTAGTATTTGGAGTTGGTTTCAGATTAGATAATGACCAGGGGCTGCAAAGAGGCAATATTTGGAGTTCCCAGCATTGGGGTACATGAATGGGCAGGCAGTGACAGCTGACTGGGGTCTGTGGGCAGGTGCTAGGTTCTAGAATGAAACTAAGACAGATCTTCAGGGACTGCAAGGGGGAACAGGCAAGGACCTGGGACCAACCAACACTAGAAATGTTGAAAGGCTTAACATACCATATAGCTGTTCCAAGTCTCATTTAACACAGAATCTAAAAAGTTCTTGGTTGCTCTCCCTCACTACCCAACTCCTGGTGAGACCTGCTTCTCTGGCCCTAATTATGACCAGCAAGGAGAAACTGATTGACAAAGTATAAGTGATGGGAGCCTTGAGAAAAAGTGACCATACCAGCTGAGAGTTCCTAATGGCTAAGAAAATGTTGCATACACATCCTGAACCTGAAAGAAGCTTTCAGAAAGTCACAATAAAGACTGTCATAAGAATGTGACAGAGAAGATGACTCAGGGCAACTCTTAAAGCCCCAATTCTGACCATTTGTGGCCCTGGGGAGAGGGGTAGAGCCTATATATAAAGATCTCAAGAGTTTGAGTGTTTAAAGGTCAGGCAAGGATGAAACCTTGGCATATCACCAAGGGGTGGTTGGTAAGAGGGTGACACTGGTACAAAGGGATGGGCAAGTTAAAGCCCCAAAGAGCTCGGTCTGAAACTTGTTCAAGACAAAATTGGCTTTTGTGGCTTGGTTTGGAAGACCAAGAAGATCAAGCAAGGAATGAGATCAGTGTTTAGCTCTTGTGCTAGACAGTCCATTTGCCTACCCCTGCTCCCTCTCTGCTCTGCTATGAATCCCAGGAGAATGGTTTATATGGGCTCTATCATCAACCTCTCTTATTCTCTGGTTTTGGCTTGACTTATGCAATGATAAACACAGTCAGGAGACAGAAGGGTGAAAGTAGGGGAAAGTCAAGGTATTTATGTTCCAGGTCTATCCCTCCTGAAACAGAGTGGGCCATGGCTGTGTTTCCCTACTCAAGGGCACAGTTTCTATCATGTAGCCCTCTCCTAAAGTCACAGGTTTCTTTCAGGTGTTGATAACTGTACCCAACAGGGTGGGGGTAGACGCTGCTGAGAAAACCTCTCTCCTGACCTAAGGGCCAGTCATTGTCTACTCCATCAGCTACTGTGGACCTCCCTGGACTTTGGGCTCCCCAGATATTACCAAGGACCACTGCTCATGACTTCAGACATTCTTCAAGACCACACATATTGGATTACAGACCAGCAGCAAGAGCCAACGATTATCACATACTTACTCCATGTAGGGCACTCTTCAATCATGTGTTTTGGATTGACCTATCTAAACCTTGTTGCAATACCATAGAGTTGTCCTTCACTGTCCAATGAGATGGAGGCAGAGAGCAGCTGTGGCCCCTGCCCTTCAGGAAACTCAGGTCTAGAGAGGAAGACAGGTAAGCTTACAGAAATATCAGTGTATTTAAATAATAAAACAACAATAAAACTTTGGCGAGGGTTTGCTATTTGTCAGGTGTTTATTTGGATTGATTTGATTTTTCACAGTCACACTATGAAGTAAGGAAATATTATTATTATTTTTACAAATAGAGAAATTCAAGCTTAGAGGAGACTCAAGCTAGTGTGACTTGCAAATGGAAGGGGTTTCAAAGGAGTTGAGCACAGGTCATTCTGACTTCACAGCTAGTATTTTGTACCTTTTCATTACATCACACCACCCGTATGTGAATGTGTCTATTTCCACACTGCAAAAGAGGGAGCACCACTCTTGACTTATGGAGGAAATAGGCTATCTATCTATCTATCTATCTATGGAGATATGCATGTTTGATGGATACTATGGAGAAATATGGTCTTAATATAACAGCAATTAGCAAAGCATTAATTGGCTGAATCGTTTTTCCCAAAGAATTAGGATCCATCTGGTGGAGAGGTCTCCAGTGGTGTGCAGGGTGGTCTAGAGGCAAGTAATCAGTGGGGGTGTCAAAGTTAAGCACACACCTCATGGCATCTCAGTATAGTACAAGGCTGTGGCTGTCCCCACCTTGGCCTGGCAGCTCCATGGCACATTGGGCAAGTAACTTGGTGAGGTGCCTGTGTCTCCCGCCCCTTATCCAGATACCCATTCTGGGCAAGAAAGTTGCAGTTTCTGTGAGACTGCTAATCCACCATGAGTTGGGACAGCAGGCCTTGGGAAGGGAAGATTGATTCCTCAGCCCCTTGAGTCAGGCCCCACATTTTTGTTCTGCAAATTTTGCAGAATGTGCTTTGCAAATTCTGTAGCCAGTCCTGATAATGTGTTCAGGGCTTTGGCTTTGTTCTTGAATTTTTCCTGTCCCAAACTATTGTTGATGACTTGTAGAAAAACATGATCAGCCTAGTACACGTGTAAATAACAGCAGGAAAAGAACAAAAACTAAGAGCCATGGAGAAACGTCATGAGGAGAGATTTCTGCCCATTCTCAGGAATACTTTTCCATCCATCATTTAAACAACAAATTTTACCTACTAAAGATCTACAGGGTTACACCTTCAGTGTAAGCTCCCCTGTCATGGAGATGTTCAAGCATAGATGCTGACATGGTGGGTTGTGGTGTGAACTACCCCAGAGGTGGGGAATTGGAGAACTTGTGAGTTTTCATCTCTTTTGCCCAAGGTAGGTATTCGGAAATCTTCAAACAAAAATCTTTCTTTTTTCCTGACTGAGTCTGGCTCCTAGATCTGGGTTTTCAAGTCATGCCTTGTCCACTTCCCTCAGCACCCCCCAGTACCACACCTCTAACCTGCCTTTTTTCCCATCCATTAGTGTTGCCTTCTTCTCTCCACCTCCCATAAGGTTCAGAGCATGATCTGCCCTTATTACCACCCTTTTCTCTCTCCTCCCTCAAGATGCCCAAGCTCTCTGTTTAAAACCTCCCCTCTCCACCATTAGTGTAGGTGATTGTGTAGGTGCCTGTGTTCAGTCCTGCACTGATATGTCTACACATTGGGATTCACTGGAAAGAAAACAAGATATATTTAAAACTTGAAAATGTGACCTAGTCGGAGCTTGGCAAATTCTAACGTATTTCTGGAAAGCAATTTAGCCTGAAGCAGATTCTGTCTTTATCATCTTGGGTGGGGTAGGAAGAAGTTCGTGTCTAGGGGTGGTGAGGGGGTTCAGATACTAGTCCTAGTTCCTCAATAAAGTATGTGTGATTTTCAATTAATTGTCCCTTTTCCTCTCTGAGCCTCAGTTTCCTCAACCATAAAATAAAGGAACTACATTAAGAGATCACTCAAGATCCTTTTGATTTATAATTTCATTTTATTTTGTCATGTTCTGTTTGGGTCTTGGGGGCACAATTAACTTCCATTTACCATAAAAGAAATTATCCTGAAATAGCCCCGGACCCCAAAAGCCATGCCAACCACTGGAATGAAAGTTCTGGCTCCATAAACTATATATGTCATCATTTTACCCCCAAAGCTGCTCCTTCTGTATCCATCCTGGTTGGCTCCATCTACCCAGTAACCTAAATCCAGGTATCATCTAGACTCAGAGCCCTCACTCGGCATCTTCCCTCACAGCTAATCAATCACTAAGTTCTACCCATGCTAATTATATATAATCCCTTGTGCTTGAACTTTCTTCTCCAGTCCCACTGACCCTGGCCAGTTCAGGTCCCTATCAACTCTTAAAGGTTTTTAGAATAGCCTCCTACCTGGTTTCCCAACTCTAGTTGTTATACATATTGGAGGGGGCCAATACCAGCTTCTAGAATTAAAAGGCTTAAACACAAAACATGCACTTACCTCCTGCCCCAAGAACCTTCAGTGGCTCTCCAGAGTCTAGAAAATAAGACCCAAATGTGTAGCATGCCCTTCATGGCTCTTTGTGATCTGAAATTCTGTCTATGTATCTGTCAGAAACTCAAAATTGATCATGACAATAATGCTACATCTAACTGCTGACTTTTGTGCCAAGTTCTGTGCAAGAACTCTACACTGAGTTTTCTAAGTCATGGCTCAGTAAAATCCTGGCTTCAGATGTCTCCAATCACTCCTTAACTTCAAGAAACTTGAAATATTTTGAATTCTGATGCATCCTCTCAGTTTTAGCAGCCAAGTATCCCAAAGCTGAAATTAGAGATGTTACTTAATTGACAGAAAAAAAATCTAGGTTCCTATCAAGAGGACCATGAAAATGCAGAATAATGTGGGAGCAGGTATCCTAAAGCAATTAGCTGAGAACAAAGACAACCCATTATGTAAACACATAACCATTTAGCTTCATGCAGATTGCGGTCAAGATACCAGAGAACTAGGGGAGGGAATTGAATTCAATTTTTTTTTTTTTTTTTGTGGCCTCTTCTCCCAGTTCATTCTAATTCTCTTTGAAATTTACACTTCCATATGGTTAATATTGAGGCTCTGTAGCATTAGAAATCTGCAGCCTTAGCTCATTAATACTCATTAACAGGAACAGCTCATAATTATAACCCCTCGCATCTGTGAGACCCTTTATGGTTTTAAAGTGATGCCATATGCATTATCTCATTTAATTGTCTTTAATCCTTAGGATTTAGGGTCCAGCTAAAGATGTTCACTGATAGAGGATAAGGATACCCCCACTAAGGGACAATAGGGAAAGATGAGAAGACCAAGGGGTGCCTTGGATGTAATGAAGAGATGCAGGGGGTAAATGAGTTAAGTGTAAGGCTCTGAATTACAGAATATTTTTAAAAGAAATGCTGTCAGTGCTGCTTGCAAGGAAATAAAGAAATAGGAACAGACATAACTGAGGGCTGCATCGAACAGATCTGGCTTTAATGAGCAGATAAGAGTTAACTTATAATTAGCACATCAGAGCATGACCCACCAAAGGCTGGACTTGGCTTCTTTTGCAGCAATGTGTTTGACATCAGAAGTTTAAAAAAAAGAAAGAGAGAGAGGAAGGGGGGGGGGAAGGAGGGAGAGGAAAGGAAGATGAGAGAAGGGAGGGAGGAAGGGCCTTGGCCTTCACTTTCTTCATAAGCTAAGGGTGATGATCCCCCTTGTGTAGCATGGACACACACATTCATATACAGAAAGCATGAGATAAGGAGGAAACAAAAAGTACTCACTCTAGAGTCAGAATGACCTGCACTCAATTCATTTGAAACCCCTTCATTTGCAAGTTGCACTAGCTCTGTAAGCTTGAGTTTCCTCATCTGCAAAAATAATAATAGTTCCTTACTTCATAGTATGGCTGTGAAAAGTCAAATAATCCAAATGATCACCTGACAAATAGCAAACCCTCACCAAAGTTTTGTTTTTATTATTATTATTTAAATACACTGACCTTTCTGTGAGCTTGCTTGTCTCCTCCTCTAGACTTTCAGTTTCCTGAAGAACAGGGACTGCAGCAGCCCTCTGTATCCACCTCATTGCACAGTGAAGAACAACCCCATGGCATTGCAGCAAGGATTAGAAGGTCAATCCAATGCATATGACTGAACAATGCCCTGCATGGAGTAAGTAGGTGATCATTGTTAGCCTTGATGCCGTGGCCTTTCAAGTCAATATATATGGCTTTGAAAAGTGTCTAAAGTCATGAGCAATGGTCTTTGTGAATATCTGTTGAGCTCAGCATCCAGGGCGGTCCACAGTAGCTGATGGAGTAGATAGACACTGACCCTGAGTCGGGAGAGAGGGTTACCAGCTGGGTCTTCCCCCATCCTTCTTTGAAATTCCAGAAAGTTCACTTTTGCTCTCCAGGTTTCCATTTCCCCATCTTTTAACTGAAAATATTGTAGGAGCTCCTGAAGAACCTCTTGACTCAAGCTAGTACACGACAGGGCCAGAGCTGTTCATGGGGTAACCCAGAAATTACACTGAATCTTTCTGAGCACCAGTCCCATCTCATGTAAAAGTGTAATGATAATGTCTGCATTGAAAAGTTATAAGGATTGAGTGAAGTAAAGTATGAGGGCCAATGACAGTCTCAGTCTTTGGAAATACATGGTGATGAGTAGCTATCCTTTCAACAATCTTACCTGCGGATGACGTCAAGCTCGTTAGATTCCCAAGGTGTGGCCCGCAGACCAGAAGCAGCATCAGCAACACCTGGGAACTTGTTAGAAATGCAAATCATCTGGCCCCACCTAATCTACCAAATCAGAAGTGTTGTGGGTGGGGCCCATCAAGGGTGTTTTAACCAGCCCTCTAGTAAATTTTATTGCACACTCAAGTTGGAGAACCACAGCTCTGTACAGCTTGGTGATGGGAAGACTGACTATGTCCATTAAATGGAGACAACTGGAATGAAGGAGTTCAGAAGTTTGGGTTCAGATCCTGACCCTACTTACAACTCACTATCTATGGGACCTTGAAAAAATGATTTACTATCTGTAAAACTTGGTTTCCTCAGTCTTCTAGTCTCTCAGGGATTACAGTATGTCCTAGGGTGACTTTGAGAAGTTAACAAGCTCAAAGGAATACCTGGGCTTTGCACATAGTCAGAAGTTCCAGCTATCAAATTTCTCTTTACTTTTCCTTCCCCTCTGGCCAAATAATTCTCTTCATATTTTTCTGAAAATGCCCAATTCTTTTTAATTTTTGCTGTTTGCTCCTGCTATTCACTTTATCTTGGTGCTTCTCAAACTTCAATATGGCATATGAAATACTTGGATTGCCTATTAGAATGCAGATTCTGGGTGGGCACGGTGGCCCGTGTCTGTAATCCTATCACGTTGGAAAGCCATAGTGAAAGGATCACTTGAGCCTAGGAGTTGGAGACCAGCCTAGGCAACACAGCAAGACCTTGACTCTACCCCACAAAAAAGTTTTTTAATTAGCCAGGTGTTGTGACATGCACCTGTAGTCCTAGCTCCTCAGGAGGCTGAAGTAGAAAGATCATTCGAGCCCAGAAGGTAGAGGGGTGAGTCATGATCATGCCACTGCCCTCCAGTCTGAGTGACAAAGTGAGACTCTCAGGGATTACAACATAAAATGCAGATTTTGATTCCTTAGGTCTGGAGTAGGGTCTGAGATTTGGCATGTCTGACAAGCTCCCGAGTTTTGCTGATGCTGCTAAATCATGGACCATACTTTGAACAGTAAGAGTCTAGCCAACATAGCTATCTTCCAATATCTATCTTATAAATTCCTACACCTTCCACCAAGGCACTGACAATAGGTTAAAATATAAACTGTAGAACAGAAAACCATCAAAGGAGAAAATACTTCAATAGTCCTGGCATGAGATGGTCTGTGCTCCAACTAAGGAAAATAGTAGGAGGAAGCAGTTGGGGACGGATGTGATAGAGAAATTACAGCAAAAATCTAGAGGTTTTCTTGAGTCAGAATCTCATCCTATCACCCAGGCTACAGTGTAATGGCATGCTCATGGCTAGCACAGCCTCAACCTGCTGGGCTCAGGCAATCATTCTGCCTCAGCCTTCCAAGTAGCCAGAATTACAGGCACACACTATTACACTGGCTAATTTTTTGATTTATTGTAGAGACAAGGTCTCGCCAAATTGACCAGGCTAGTCTCAAAGCCCTGAGTTCAGACTATCCTCTTGTCTCTGCCTCCCAAAGTGTTGGGATTACAGGTGTGAGCCCCCATGTTCAGCCAGTCTAAGGCTATTGACCAAAGAGTTATAGAGAACACCAACTTGAGCAGATATATTCACTGAGTCAGAGAACAATGGAGGAGGAGAAGGTGAGTAGGGGAAGATGACTGTAATCAACTTGAGCATAAATGGTCAGGCTGGGTTTGGGGTGCCTGTTGGTCATCCAACTACATATGTTAAGTAGCCATTTGTATGTTTGGGTTTGGGACGCAGCAGAGAGGGCTGTGCTAAAGGCTGAAATTGAGATGTTGCCTGCAAACAGAATTAGCCGGAAATGTGGCTGACATTGTCCAAAGGAGGATGGAGAAGGCACCAGAACTATCTATATGAGCAGCAGAGCACACACATGCACCTGTCCATGCCTGTACTATCTCAACCCCCATAGCAGTCAGTTCTTTATACACATATCTCCCCAACCTGACCCAACCCAGGGTGCTCTGTGGGAATTGAGATCTGGAGAGGGACTTAGATACCCCCTTGATGGAAAAATAAAAGTGTGAGACTCAGAAACAAAGAACAGAGTACCATATGTTCTCACTCATAAGCGAACCTTGAACAATTACCATAATACTATAAAAAAAGGATCGGCAGTAGTAGGAAACTGCCAGGGGAGCAGGGTGGGATTAGCAGTTGAGGGAAACTGCTAGAGAGGGAGTGGCACACCTCATCAACAAGGGTACCTGCATAATCAGCGTTTGTATCCCTAACCCTGAATTGTACCCCACATCTTTAAAATAAAAAAAAATTTTTTTAAGTATGAGAATTTTTGAAGCAGTTAAATCTGGGTTTAAACCTCAACTCTACCTACTAACTGTATTGACCTCAAAAATGTTGACTCCCTTCTCACAGTCTTCTGTTTTCTTATCTATAAAATGAGAGCAATAACACCTACCCAGCTGGGTAGATGGAGACTCGATATCTTACATGATGTTTATTATATGCTTCCTGGCACATGTTAGGTGCTCAGGAAATGTGAATTTTATCCCTTCCTTTCCCATTGCTTCCCCAAAGCCAAGAATTAAATGGTTCGTGGTGGTGATACTCTTGGGCAGTGGTCTTTTTTTGCACATATAGTCCATGGGGTGCAGGATACTTGATCTACTCAAAATATCAACTTTTTCATTATCTTTCTGTGTTTCACCAAACAACAGAGCCCCAGGCACCTCTCTTTCATCCCATTCCTAGTCTGGTACTTGGCCCTCAAAACTACAACTGCACACATTCCCAAACATTATATTCTATTCAGTTACATATGAGAAATCCAAGGCTCAAAAATGTCAAGAAACTTGCCCAAGGTCACACCGCTGCCTTAAACCCAGGGTCAGATGGTTGAGAGTAAAACCCATGACATTTTTACTTTTCAGTGACACTTGAACCTGATCTCAATTGAGTAAGACTTTTAATTTATTTTTATTTTTAATCTGCTCCTCTCAAGCCAAAATTTGTGGTCTGCAAATGGATCCAATTGCCTTCTGCATGCCAAGGTCATTCCCTATCTGTCCAAGGGCAGAGTTCTGCCCAGGAGTCATTGTATATAGAAGCTTGCCTCTAGTGACCTTACTGTGGGAAATTTTTCCCTAGGGTGTAATGGATCTAAGGGGTCAATGCTGTTTTTCCTGGCTTTGTGCTGCCTCTAGTTAATGTGATAACTCCCTCCCAAGGACAAAGCTCTAGTCAGAAGTGGTTGATATTGCATTATGCTCTTGAGAACTAGAAAGCAATTCACAGCAGCAAGAAAAAAAACAGATGATGTTAGGAAATAAGTGGAGCAGCTCCATCCCTCATGTTTTCAATTGGGCTTCCTAGGAGGAGGTAAACAGCATGGTCCTTCTTTCTTCCTTGCCCTTCTGGTTGTCCTCACCTACTCTAGAGCTAAGCTGGGACTCCACCTGCCCATCAAATAGCCTAGCATTATTATCACCAGCCAGCATTTCCCTAAGATCTGTGGGTTCTCTTGATTTCAAAAACAATTGCATGTCCCTGCTAACAGATCTCTACTTCCTAAAACCTTTCATTAAACAGGAAGACAAAGCAACCAATTCAAGGCTCATGGTTCAAGCTTAACAACATTCAATCCAAGCACCAGTTCATAAATGGAAGGCAGAGACAGAGTGCTTATTAATAATGCACCAACTATAATTGCCAGGCTGCCCCAAGATCAGCATACTTACCAGGCTACTTTGGTCTCTACCATGTACTGTTTTCTACTGAAACCTCACAGAAGAATGTTCAAAGGCCTAGGCAGTCTTCCCCAAATTTTCAAAAGTAAGCAGTCTACAGATCTCCAACTTGATAAAGTGTTTGTAATTACATATGTGTGGGGTTATTTGAATAAAAGTTTTTCTTCTTCACTAGGCTATGAACTCCACAAGGACAGAACTGGTTCACAGTAGGCACTCTATTTTTATAGCATGAGTGAATGAACAAAAAATGCACATGAAAGGAGTGGAATGTCTCTCTACCCTGTCTCTTTATTCTGCCAATCAGCCACAGGGTATGCTGGGAGACAGGGGATGAAGCTAGAAAGATTGAGGCTTGAAAACCAAGCTGGCCAGAGTGATCCACAGTAAGCCCCATGAGGTCCAGCAGCCAGAATCATGTGGCCTGAAGTGGGTTGTGAACCATTTCTCCCCAAGAACCTAAGTGAATGGTTCCTGAGTAAATAGAAGATAAGCTTCATGGTGGCAATGGCTGGGACTAAGAGGTACAATGGTCAGAGGCCCATGTCAACACTATCTTATGTTATCATTGTCCATCACGGCATATACAGCCTGCCTTTGCCCAAATAAGTGAACTTGATCTATTTCCCAGGACCACAGCAAGATACACCTGTGTGAACTGCCTAACCAAAAATCACATTTGACCCTGAGCAGAAACTTGTCAATGCTTGACACCTTTTGAACCAGAAGGCTTCCATTCCCAAATAGCAGCCAATGTGACCATGACGTGAAATCAAAATCAGAACAGGAGAAGGAGCTGAGAGTTTTAAGCAACTTGTGTGCCCTGCCCACACTCCCTCACCCTAAACCACATCAGTGCTGCACCTCCAACTGCCACACTGTTCTTGGCGTGGAGGCTCTCTCCCATTTCCAAAACTCATTTTGATCCATCTAAGTGGCAGGCCAGGAAGTGCTAGGAAATTAGCAACTCCCTACCCTCCTCCCCCACCTTCTCAACAAACAACTGATGGAAGTTGGTATGTAAATACCCCAATTCTCTCACCCTACAGATGGGATGGCTGAAGTGTGTTCTACACTGGCTCTGCTTACTGATGCACAACATACCTTGTGTGTCCTCTCATCTTCTTTTTTCAAAAGGAGACTGAGTAGATGGGTGTGCGTGTCCAGCGCGTTAAAGGAATCTTTACTGCTTCATTTAACCAAAGCATCTTTCCACACAAGTTCCCTGCTCAAGTATTTCTTCTAATTGCCATTTTCCTTTTACAGTTGTTGTGCAGAGCTGCACAGAAGTAAGCTCATGGTGAGCAAGAGCCCCCAGGGTGGCAGGGAAAATAAGGCCTGGCTATTAGGGGGCTCGGCTAAGTGGCAGTTTCTATATCTTCCTGGTGGGGAGTGGAAAGAGAAATGACCCAAAAACTGCACTGCACCCAGCCAGACACAGCTCCATAGGACTTGGCTCTGAGATGGCCTTGTAAGATAAGGAAATACCATTGGCTTTGCAGGGTTACAGAAGTTCTCTCCAGAAGCCCGGAATGTACTGAAGCTTTAAGCTACTCTGTGGATTAAGGCACAACCAGCTGTTCCACCAGAACCTGATTTCCTCACACATGCTTTGTATCCCTTCAACACATATACATTGCCCACCTCCGATGAGGCTTGCCAGGGTGTCTATGCCTATAACAAGCACTTATGTGTGGAGCACACATATGTCAAGCACTTAGAACGATGACTGGAAAATAGCATGCACTCAATAAATGCTTGGTTGTTATTATGATGATACCCAGGCACTACCTTCCTTCATTCATCCATGTACTGTCCCTGCAAACATTGGTCAAGAGTCAATGGCATTGACTCAGGCTACCAACATACAGAGATGAACATGATGAGGATGGACACAACTTATCCAGAAATGAGATGCAGAGCCAGAGAGAGGAGGGGCCAAAGGATTGCTGTCTTGCATTAATTCGAAGGATGGTGTTGCTATTCACTGAGAACAGAAACCAAGGAAAGGTCTGCATTGCAAGGGGTTGGGTCAAGAGTAGGTTTGGGGCCATGATGAGTAAAGATGTCTGTGGCTATCCCAGTATTGACATTCACTGAGTAGTTGGATCTATGGGTTTGAGGCTCAGGGGAAATCCTGAAGAGGACTGGTCAGTGTTAGGCTGTGGCTCAAGGCTGCCTGAGCATCTCCCCCATAGATCTGGCCTGATGCTCAGAGGACACCACAGAAAGGTTGCTGGAGTCTTGAGGTGTTAGCATAGACTAGCCTTCAGAATGTCATTGTTTAACTGTAGACCAAAGGCAGTGGTCAGCCTTAGGCCTCTGCCCAAGAGGCAGATAGGACCCATCTGATAGGTCACATTTTATTCATCTATGTATACATCAGGGTATATCCTCAGTGTATATGTGGCCAGGTTCTATCACAGTGCTTTTCAAATATGAGTGCATAGCCTTGCTGCATAATATAGATTAGCTAATATTTTTCAATTTTATAGGTAAGGAAAATGAGATACAGAGAAGTTAAGTAACTTGCTTACAATCTTACAGCTGTTAAGTGATAAAACTGGAATTCAAACCCAGGCAGTCTGGCTCCTGGGTCTTAACTGCTGTGTTTTTCTGCTTCCTGGCATCAGTGCAACTCTTGTTAATGTGATAACTCCCTCCCAAGGAAGAAGCTTTAGTCAGAAGTTGTTGAAATGTCCCCAACCCCTATACCTAGAGCTGGCTGGGCTCACAGGAGGGGTGCAGGTCTCCTCTGCCAAGGCCATGGGCAGCCCCTCCCGTGAGACCCCTCCCTGTGAGCCCTCTCCTCAAGGAGAAACCCACCCCCTGCTTCTAGCCTTTGCTCCTGCCCTCTTGCTCACAAGCTGGGCCGAGGACAGTCTCAGGGCCCCAGACACAGCAACTGGGCCTAGAGTCTTGGCAACAGGATGTTGGCTGAGATCGCTTCGGTGTGGGCTGCCTCCTCCAGCTTTATTAGTCGTCTTCTAAAATAGACTTTTCTATTTCAAACACCTCCACTTACCACTTGCTGCTCATCTCTCAGCACATCCACTGTGTTTCACTGTCGTCAGAATACGCCACGCAGAATATCACAGACAGGCCGACTTTTTGTGAAATAGCAGCCTCTTGAGAGAGTTTTCTTTTCCTCTTTTAATTATGTCATTTTCCAGCTGGCCTTTTTCTTTTTGAAAGGTAAGCCTCCGATTACTGATCGTTCAACCATTAATTTCAACATTTTGATCACACTTATTGGATCGAGGCAGGAAAAATCTTCAGCTGGTCCTGCAGTTCCACCTTCTTACTTTGCAAACGAAGCAACTATGTCCCAGGATGGAGCTTGGCTTGTCTGAGATGATCATGCAGCTAATCATTGGCCGAGCTGGGACTGAAACATGCACCAGTTAATACTGCAGTGTGGGGATTTAATAAAGTAGTAGCAGTAATTCTTATTTATCACACCGTTAAAGTTTGCAAAGCATAAACTTTAGTTCTCAGGTGTCTAGACCCTCTGTCCTCGTATGTGTGCTTACCTCTCCTAAGGAGAGAAGATCTTCCAAAGCCAGCTGTCCATCCTACCACATCTAGAATTCCAAGTTCTCATTCCATAAGAATCAAGGGCCCATGATGACATTTGACGCTCCTCAAAAGGCAACGAGCCTTTATTGGAGAGACCCATGTCAATTCCGTAGTAATCTGAAAGCTAACTCAGCAACCAGACTTCTCCGCCTCTCCAGACACCTCCTCTTTCTCCTCCTACTGGTAGTTGTGTTTCCCTTTAGGGTAGTAAGAGAACACTTGGCTCCTCCAAATGAACAATGAGATGTCTTGCCAGTTAAGAATCAGCAATGATGAGCATCAACACCAGAAAATCCATAGAAAGTGTTAGAAAGTGTTGCATCCAACCCTCCTTTTTTTTTTTTTTGAGTCGGAGTCTTACTCTGTCGCCCAGACTGGAGTGCAGTGGCCGTTCCCGGCCACCGCAGCCTTGACTTGCTGGGCTCCGGCGATCCTTCCACCGCAGCCTTCCGAGTAGCCGGAATTACAGGCGCGCGCTACCACGCCTGCTAATTTTTTGATTTTTATTGTAGAGATGAGGTCTCGCCAAGTTGCCCAGGCGGGTCTCGAACCCGCGGGCTTAGGCAATCCACTCACCTCGGCCTCCCAAAACGCGGGATCCCCATTTTAAAGAATGGGAAGCTGCGACCTAGAGAAGTAAAGTGACCTGCCCAAGATCACACTTCTTTGAGATAAGAAACTATGCCTCATTTGGTTGTGTATTGTCCTCTGTATCCTAGATACCCAACATAAGCCTCTGACTAAATGCTGCCTTTAGCATTGCTTATTTATTTTCTTGTTAAATAAAAACTATCCATGGCAGTAGCAATAAAAATTGTAGGACAGTAGCAACTCACCCGCCTCACCCCCCCCCATTGTCTAGCTGCATGGTTCTCAATCCTGTTTGTGCATCAGAATCCCCCATGGCACTTTATAAATATTCAGATTCACAGACACCATCATAGACTGAATGGATCAAAGTCCTAGGAAGTGTGGCCTTGGCATTAGTGTTTCTTCAAGGCTGCTCGGTTGATTCTAAAAGGCAGTCAGGTATGACAAACATTGGTCCACCTGATGGCCAAGAATCACATCAGCAGTTTTGAGTCATTGTGATTGAAATGGAATGTAACTAATTATATTTTTGAGCTTTAAAAATGTAATTATAATATAATTAAAACTTGAAGCTGAAAGAGTGTAAAAGATTTCTGACCAGAGGAGCTCTTTCTGAGTCACATCTAATACTCAAAGGGCAAGCATGAAACGCTTATATTCACCCCTGCTTGCAAAAATAACACATCAGACCACATACTCATGGAGCAATAACATGCTTCACTAGTGAAATCTGTGAATGTCCAGGTAGACAGAGGACCATTTTCCTTCCATATTGCAAATTAGGGAAAGTAGATGATGAATAATAAAATTCAGATCAAACTTAATCTTAGTCCTCCCAGATGGTCTTTGTCTTCCTTATCTCTAGTTCTCCCTTCCAAAATCCACTCTGTCCTCAGATCAAATATGAAGTCTAAGTTCATGCTTGTCCCAAAGTCAAAACTCCTTTGACGGACAATAGTTTCATACAGAAGCTAGAAGGACAAGAGGAAATGCACGAAACAAAATAAGGGTCCTATGAGATTCAGAATAACTGTACTTACTCTGCACTTCATTCCCCACCTTACCCAGACTTTCACCTTTAGTGCACAGCTGAGTGGAGACAAGATGACAAGGGTGCAAGAGCATCCTTGAAAGTGACAATTCAACAACAGCAACAAAAATGTACTGCCTGATAAGGGACAAGACAGGGTAGAAGCATTTCATCCTAAAACTGAAGAAGGTTAACACAAGTCAAGGATTTTTCCACATGTTTTAAGAAATAGAAGACAGCAACTGCTCAGATTTTCCCTGAAATGAAAAAGGGCACATGATCTGCTATGATGACAGGAAAATAAAGGTGGCTATTAACATTGGTTGAGGATTGAATGCTGCTCTGGCTCTTGCCACTCTTACCTGCTCTAGTCTAGAAGGAGCAAGAGAAGGGGGCAGTTTACTAGAAACTGGAGAGAAAGTGCCATATGTGGAGAAGGCCAGTGAATAGGGACCTAGACCCTGTGGAGACACAGGGGGACAGGCAGGGGGTAAAGATCCCAACATCACTCCCCTCCTTCCCTTGGACCTCCTGCTGGTGCCAACCAGGAAGCCAGAGGGAAGGGAACCCATACAGTCAGCTTCCCAGGCACAGATCTGGGTGGGGGAGGGTGGAGAGCAAATCTAGAGGAGCAAACAGAAGACATTCACTCTCCCAATTTCACAGAGAGGCAAAAGTCATAGCGATCCGGAGTCAGATGGATGGGAGCTGGATTTCAGACCTCAGTCAGTTATAGATAGCCTCCTAGGATGAGAGCTTAGTGCCAAGGTGCTCCTTCAAGGGATCAGGGCTCACTCTGTGGTTATGGCGTCAACTGTCTTAAGATTCCATTCTCTGACCAGGTACCTGATACTTGCTCCCCCTACCATTCTTGCTGCCTTCCTGCCTTCCAAAAACTTCATGGTTATAGGAGGAGGGACTCCCCCAAAAGCCTGGAATTATCTCTTTGAAGAGCAGGTCCCTTGTAGTACACTTGAAATTTGTTCCTCTGGATCAAATGGTCAACCAAAGTTTTTATCTGAAAGTCCTGAGAAGGTTGCATCACAATTTGGAGAAGAAATGTTCTGAATTGTGGCAAACAGTGACTGGTTCTTCCACCATAACAATACACCTGCCCACACCACGCTGAGTGTTCAGCAGTTTTTGACCAAAACCACAATGACCCCTATGCCCCACCCTCCCTATTCACCTGATCTCACCCCAAATGACTTTTTTTTGTTTCCCCAGATGAAATAAGTCCTCAAAGGGAAACATTTTGCCAATGTGGAAGAGGTGAAACAAAAAACGACAGAAGCTCTAAAAGGCAACAAAATTGACGAGTCCAAAAATTGTTCTGAACGGCGGAAAAAAGGATTTCAATAGGTGTATTGCATCAAATGGAGAGTACTTTGAAGGTGATGGAAGCTTAAACATGTAAGAATAAATACATAATTTTTTAATAAATAAATTCTGGGTTTTTTGGAGTCCCCTTCTAAGCAGAGGTTTTAACCTAGATTCAAATTCTGGTTCCAACCCTCACCAGTTTTATAATATGGAAGATATTACTGAACCTCTCCTTTCCTCAGTTTCCTCATCAATAAAATGGGCCTAAGAATAGTGCCTCCTTTAATGGAGTGCTATGAAAAATGAATATGTCAAATGGTTAACATGGTGCCTGGCACACACCAAGAGCTCAAAAATTATTAGCAGTTGTGATTATATCATTCCTCCTCACAAATATTTATTGAGCTTCAGGCTGTACGCTGGAAGAATTGTCAGTATGCTCATGAGCTTCTGATAAATGCCTATACTTGATGCACCAGTGACTCTGGTCAAATATAAGAAGATGTGCTAATGGCAAGTGTAAGGTGCCTCTGAAGAGGCCAAGGCCCCAACCATAAATCAAAAGGAAGCCAGAGGCTGTGAATAGTAATTTAAAGCAGCAATTACAAAGTACAACTCAAAAAAGTATGTGAACGTGGAGGAGTCAAACAGCAAAGGATGGATCCTCAGCCCCCCTCAGCAGCTGTGAGCAAGGAATATTGATCGAACACAAGCAGCAGCCATAGAATTCAGCCAACAGTGCACCTGGAAATTTTGGGGTTTTGTTTTGCACCCTGAAGCCAAGCAGTCCTTCCCAAAGCAGTGAGAGAAAGTATTCCTGGGCATTTCACAGAGGCATCTTTGCAAAGACTATAAGTAGAGTCCATTGGCATAGAAGTTGCTGCATTTGAGTGAATCACTGCAGGAGAAAATGGGGACAGAATTAACTAAAGCAATAAAAATAAGTTGGCAAGATTTTTAAGGGGCTAAAAGAACTATTATCACATAGGCTGCAGTGTCTCTGCAATTGGTTCGTCCATGGTCCTGCAATAAGGACACAGGCTGTCAATATTCTCACCAGACAAGCAAGGTAGGTGGGGGACACATCTCTGCCTGGGGGACTGTGTCCTGGAGCTTTTGCTGGGAACAGAGGTACTGTGTTCTGATCCTCCTTCTAGTCAGGTGAACCCAAAGTAGAGTAGGGCAAGAAGGGAACTGGGTCCAAATCATACCAACAATATGAGGAGTCCAGGTGTGACACCAAACAAGGTGGGGCCCAGGGGTGCAGATGCAGAGAAGGTTCCAGACCCCGGGCATGTCAAGGAGTGGACCCAGGTGTGTCAAGGCATGTCAAGGACTGGAGCAATCACCCAAGGCACACAAGGTCAAAGTTAATGTCTTCCAGTTCCTATTGCCATGGGAAGGAACACACTAGGAGAATGTAAAGGGGCAAGAATCAAACAGTGACCAGGTTGATGTATCCCAGCATGGGCTATCGCATGAGTTCATTCATTCACTCAGCAAATATCTATTAATTGTTTACACTATACCAGTTACTATTTTAGGCAATGGGTATATAGCCAAGAACAAAAACAAAAAGATTTGTGCCCTCATGGATCTTGCATTCTAGTGTGGGAGGCAGATATAAGCAAATAAATTAATGAACATATAATGTCAGGTAAAGACAGGTACTATTCAAAAAATAAATAAACAAAGCAGGTTATAAGGAAAGCAAGTGATGAGGGGCAGTAGAGGGAGGAAGTCTCCAGTCTCCTCCCTTTTCCTCCCTGACTTAACTTCTCCCGTGGGGAGAGGAACTATAGCAACATATAGGCTGCACTTGGAGGCACTGAATGGGCCTCACCCTCTGATGGAGGAGTTACCTAGCTTTAAAATGGGTATTTTTTTTCTCTCCTTTCTCTCTTCTATCCAAGCAGCAGGAAAGGCAAACAACTCAAGGCCCAGTCTCTCAGAACAGACCTAACTAGCCTTCTCTCCTCTTTCTTCCATTCATGTGCCTTGGGTAGCAAGGTGCTCTACTAGGCAGGGTTTGCTAGGTCAGAATATGTCTGACAGTCTCCTGGTCTCTTCTGCCCCTCTCCTAGATGCAACCCTAGTGCAGAAAGATGTAGGGCATGGAACAAGATGGGTGGGGACTGAGCAGCAATTGGCAGTAAGGACAGCAGTGACAGTCTCCTTCAGTCTGATTCAACTAGTGCACATAATCCAGCCCATTTCCCTGCTTTGGATTTGGGGGCCCAAGCCTAGTCACCAGTAAAATATTTACCTTGGCTGGGCTCAGTGGCTCAGCCTGAAATCCCAGTACTTTGGGAGGCCAAGGCAAGTGGATTGCCTGAAGCTGCGGGCTTGAGACTAGCCCAGGCAACTTGGTGAGACCTCGTCTCTACAGTAGAGTAAAAAATTAGCCAGGCATGGTAGTGCGCACCTGTAGTTCCAGCTACTTGGAAGGCTGAGGTGGAAGGATCGCCAGAGCCCAGCAGTTAGTCACTGGGGTGGCCGTGAGTGTGCCATTACACTCCAGCCTGGGCAACAGAGTGAGACTCCAATTCAAAAAAAAAAAAAACCGTCTGCCATTGTCTGTTTTGTGTTGCTGTTAAGGAATACCTAAGACTGGATAACTTATATAGAAAAAAAATTTATTTGGCTTACAACTCTGCTGACTGGAAGATTGGGCATCTATATCTGGTGAGGGCCTCAGGCCACTTCCACTTATGGCAGAAGGTGAAGGGGAGCCGGGGTGTGCAGAGTTCACATGGTCAAAGGAGGTAAGGAGGGGGAGGAGGTGCCAGGATCTTTTTAACAACCAGCTCTCATAGGAACTAATAGAGTGAGAACTCACGCCCCTCCCCCCCACAGGGCATTAATCTGTTTAAGAGGGGGGTCCACACCTTGGCTCAACCACTTCCTATTAGACCCAACCTCCAACATTGGGGATCAAATTTCAATAAGAGATTTGGAGGGACCAAACATACAAACTATAGCGATGGCAATTCTCCACCTCTCACCAGGTGTATGGATCAGCTATTGTTACCTAAGAAACAGCCACAAATCTCATTAGCACGCAACAATAAACATCTATTCTTCTCATGTGCTTAGGGGTTGGCTGGGGTTCTGCTGATCTTAGTTGGGCTTGGATGGACATGAATGGGCAGCACTAGGCTGAAGGTCAGGGACAATCTGCTCCAGTGTCTTCAGGTTCTCTCATCTTCTTCTTAGCAGCTGGCTAACCAGGACACGTCCTTTTCATGGTGATGGCAGAGGACAAGAGGGTAAGCAAAAACACCCAAGATGTCTTACTGCCTTATGTTCAGAGCTGGCACATATTTGTTTCTGTCCACACTCCTTTGGGTCAAAACAAATCACAGAGGCTAAGTCTCCACTCAAAGGGCAGGGGCCTGCATCTACGTTTAGTGGAACAAGTGAAAAAGTGCCTGGCAAAAGAAGTGGATACAGGAAAGTGTTAAGGAATAGGACCAGTCATTCCTCGTGTGCATACCTCTCTTGGAACTATCCTAAGCATGGCCTAAAGAGAAAGCAACCTTACCTCAGGCACCCACCTGAGATTTGAGGTCACCTTTGACTAGGGTTTGCCAATAAAAAAGCAGTGACTATTAATATATATATTTTTTAAGCCAGCATTCACTGGGCACTTACTCTCTGCCAGGCATCATTCTAGATGTTTACATGACTAAATCCATCTTAATCCTCATAAAAACCATCTGGGGTCGATTCAATGATCATATTCGTTTTGCAGATGAATAAACTTAGGCAGGAGGAGGTGAAGCAAATTATTCAAGGTCACAGAGCTAATAGGCACCAGAGCCTGGAAGGGGACCCAGGCAGCTAGGCTCCAGCACACACCCTCCTAGCCACACATAATACCACCTTGGCCATAGAGAGTGTGGCCTAAGCTCACGCATCCATAGTCTGTTCAATACCCTTTCCACAAGCTAAGTGGACATTCATGAATGGAAGAGACTTTAGACAGAGGGATGAAGAGACAGGCCTAGGAATGGGACCCAGCTTGACTTACAGAAACTATTGGTTATTAGGGGTCGGGAGCTCTGACCAGGGTAGCTAAGCTTGGGCCAGGGCAGCAGGGGAAGAACTAGAGAAAGCATTCTCTGGGACCCGGGAGGGACTAAGAGAATGGTTGCAGTGGCTAAAAAGAGACGTTGGGACTAAAAGAATACTGACTTTGAGGTCTTAACCAGCTGATCTCAGCATACTGACTTTGAGGTCTTAACCAGCTGATCTCAGCATCCTTCGTCTCTCTAAATTAGTGGAACCTGTGGTTCTTCATCCAGGCCATACTAAGCCTGAGGGCATAGGGGTAGGATAGGAGTTGGGGGATTGCGGGTGCCCTGAGGTCATATCTCAGGCAGCCCAAGGATTTGAGTGGTAAACAAAGAGACAGGGAGACAGGGAGTCCCCTGAGGCACATTGCTGGTTCATGTTCAACTTGTCACTCACTTGAGTCACTCTCCTTATTTTCTGTTATGATAAACAATGTTAACAGCTTACTCAGTGAGCATTTTATAAGAGGCAAGCCTTTTTCAGACACAGGGATTGCATTTGACACTCACAACAGCCCCACATGGGAAGCAACTCATTTAAAAAATAATGTTACCAGGGCTCAGAGAGGTTAAATGGCTTCTCCAGGATCATGCAGATAATTAGAAGAATTGGAATCAACACCTTCACCCTCTTACCCCTACGTCACCCTTATATCTTTCCCTGTAAGGAGGACAAGCAGAATAAGCAGGTTTTGGTCCCTTAAGAGAAGGTGAAACTTTAAGTCTCTATCAATCATTCACACTTTAGTATGATGTATTTCAAGTCCAGTCCTGAGAGCAGGATGCACTCGAAAGATGCAACAAGGGCTCCACCATGGGGTGGAAGGGAAGCATTGCAGTGAACATAAAAAAAATACAATCGTTTCACCCAGCTGCAATTTCTTCCTCTTTTGGGACTTAAGTGTTGGAACCAAGCTCACAGAAGTTCGAGACAGGCAAAAGATGTAGGAGAATAAAGAAAGTCAACAAGTCCAAATGCGGGGTGCTGTGCTGAGCACCTTGGAGAAGGCAATGAAATACATATTCCAGGACAAAGAGAAAGGGAATAAATAAGTGCACAAATTAGAATGTGACGAGTGCCACAAAGACAATGACACATAATAAGGGGATAGAGAGTTTTGATAGTGGCAAGATGAGGTTACAGGTTTGGAGGTCAGGGAAGGCCTCTTGGAAAAATTATGCTGGGATGAGACTTGAATGAAGAGAGAGGCTAAACTTGCCAAGCTCTAGTTGATCGGAAGAACAATGTCAAGACCCAATGTAAAGAAAATTATGACAACTGCAATAATAACTGTAGAGTAATAGCAGTAGTTCCTAACATGTATGTAGCACTTGTTCTGTGATAGAGATTGTTCTAAATAATTTACATTTAGTATATCATTTCATATTCACCACAATCCTGTGAAATAGGTATCAAAATCCCCATTTTACAGATGAAGAAACTGAGGCACAGAGGTTAAGTGATTTGTCCAAGGGCAGATAACCAGAAGAAAGGAATGTCGCTGGGTAATCAGGTCCCAGCACTGGGTCCCAAAAGGCACAATTACCAAATAAAACTGAGGATAACTGGCAGTATTTTCCAGATTGCGTGCAGGACATTAATCTCTACCACTAGGCTCAATGCTAGAAAACCAAACGAACGGCAGCACTAGAATGATGTCATCAGGTGAGAGAGTTTAGCACGCAGCTCCCCACAGAGTCCCCCACTTGGGAAGCAGCAGCGTGGGGAAGTGGAAGGCCAATGGCACACCACCCATCCTGGTCTCACTTTGGTTATAAATAACACAGTTAAGTAAGAAAAAAACATAGGGTGCTTTATCATTAAGCCCACTTTCTGGTCTTCTCACCCCATAAGAGTGAGGCATTGATCTGAATCCAAGCTCAGACATCGTGAAATACAGTGTGTCAGGAAATCAGAGGGGTTCAAGTCGAAAGATCCAGGCTGAATGCCTCACCTCATCCCAAACAGAAAGGGGTGTTTGTTCTCTTAAGGACGACATGCTCCCCTTCCCGGAGGCATGGTCTCAGCTAAGGACGTCCTCAGCCAAGCCAGAGCCTATTTTCCCTGCTTCCCCACCCCTTCTGTCTCTCCTCATTGTGGTTCTAGTTATTAATAGAGCACTTGTCATATTATAGCAGGGGTTCCCAACCACCAGCCATGGACCAGTACCAGTCCATGTCCTGTTAGGAACTGGGCTTCACACAGGAAGTAAGCAGAGGGCGAGCAAGCAAAACTTCATTTGTGTTTATAGCTGCTCTCCATCACTCACATTACCACCTGAGCCTGTCTTCTGTCAGATCAGTGGTGCATTAGACTCTCATAGTATCGCAAACCCTATTGTCAACTGCACATGTAAGGGATCTAGGTTGCATGCTCCTTATGAGAAACCTAATGCCTGATGATCTGAGGTGAAGCTGAGGCAGTGATGCTAGCACGAGGGAGCCACGGCAAATACAGGTTAGCATTAGCAGTGAGGTTTGCCTATATATCACCCCCCACCCCCGTCACCATCTGTGAAAAAATTGTCTTCCATGAACCCAGTCACGGATGACAAAAAGGTTAGGGACTGCTGCATTATAGCATTCTAACAGTTGAACAGTTGTTGGAAGAGGAGCAAGGAAGGGAAGAGAGGGGAGGGGAGGGGAAGGGAGGGGAAGAGAGAGAGAGGAGATCCAGGCTGAAGTCGGGGAGAAAAGAGGAAGAAGGACATTGCAAAGCCTACTCCCAAAGAGCTCATAGCTGATAAGGCAAATGGGCACAAAAACATACTGAGGTGATGACAGTCCAACAGGGCAGATGGTTCAGAAAAGGTCGGACCAAAACATGGCAGCCCAGAGTCAGCAACAACCTCTACAGGGAAGGGAAGAAAAGACTTTTGAGCTGAGCCATGAAAGGTGAGTAGGAGTTTCCTAAGTGGAGAAAGGCAAGACAGGACATTTCAATACATGAGAGAAATAGCAAAATGCAAAAGCACAGACACATGGAAGAGTTCGTCATATGTAAGGAGATAAGACTTGGATGCCTATCAAGGCTGCAGATGTCACCATGCTTAGTTCTTTCTTCAAGGTTGAAATTTTAGAGCTACTGATAGTGCTGCACACCCATCTGCTTCCCTTATTCAGATACCAGCTCCAGTCATTTCTGCCTTAAAACATTTTTTGGCTTCATCTCTCATTCTGGTCCCCCCTACCACCACTATCATTAAGGGTCCTCCATCCATAACCTCTTTGTCAATCCTTTATTATAACAACAGCCTGGTCTCTGTGCCTCCTGGTTCTCCTCACTCCAACCTACCCATTCTCAACGATGCCCTGTTTCTAAGTCATTTTTGGAGAGTCTACCTAGCTAATGGTTAACCAAAGAGGACGACACTTGCTTTAGCTGGAACCCAGAGGTCCCACTGAAAGAAAAGTTAGAAATAAAGTTGACCTGCTAGGCTAGTGAGGGAGGTAGGGTTCATTCATTCCTTCATTCAACATATTGTGGACTACTGACTGAGCTAGGACACAGGGCACAATATAGCACACAATAGAGACCCAATCTCTACAGTCTCTACCCTCATGAAAACTGGAGGAGATAGCTGTTAATCAAATAATTTTGCAAATAAATATAAAATGACAAATTGTGATAAACACTATGAAGAAAACTTAAGGGAAGTCTGGATGCTTACAGTGATAGTGATGGCAGTCAAGGAAGACTTCCAAGGATGAGACATTTGAGCCGAGATTTGTTGGGTGGGTTAACTAGGTAAGGAGTGAGGAGAAGAAGATATTTCATTTATTAGTTAAGAGAACTGGTCAAGGAGTGATATTACCTGGATTTGAATCACGTCCCCACCAATGGCTAATTTGGGGCATAATATTTCACCCTTGCATGTCTTGGTTGCCTTGTCTGCAAAATGAAGATGTAATTGTATTTACCTTGGAGATTTGTTATAAGGATTTAATAAGAAAAAGCATTTTAGTAACTAGTACAGTACAAAGTAAGGGTTCAGTAAACTGTGGGAGTGCCAGTAATAGTTACAGTGGTGGGAGTAATGATGATTACAATGATGCTACAATGATGATTACAATCATGGAAGTGATGATGATTGTGATATTGATGGTGGTCGCTATGAGAATTATGATAGTGATAATGGTAATGGCATTAGTAATGACTGCAACGGTGATGATTATGATGATGGCTTTTGCCCTCACAGCACATGCAAGTGCCTTTGGGTTGAAGGAAGCATGGCAAGTATGCAGAATAGAAGGTCCTAAGGAGCAGAGCCAATCATGGTTCTTAAGAAGACTGATCCAAGCTATTGTAGACAACAGATCCTGAGCTTCCTCAAAACGTAATCAGAGAGCTCTAAAAAGGATCTAAGAGTGAGCTAATACAGGGACCATTCAGATTCAGTTCATATTTCTCGAGATCCCTGCCTTAAAAATCCTTCCTTTATGCTGACAGTATCACCAGGGAAACCAGTGTTAACTGAGTGCTACTATGTGCTGAACAATTATTCATATGTTATCCCACTCATTCCTCATGACACTTGCTGGATGGCAGGCACCATGCTAAGAACTGATAATATATTGGTAGATAGGATACAAAGGTTGTGCCCATTTTACATACAGGCAAATAAGCAAGACATAGAATGTTTGAGTAATTACCCAAGTCACACAGCTAATAGATAATGAAGCTGGGATTCTGACCAAGCTCCAAATATCTCCTGGTTTAAGCTCTTTTTTCTACGTGCCACGATGCTTTTCAGTGCTGAGGTAGAGGACTATAGAGTAGAAGACACAGAACTGCAGGACCCAGGTCCTAATAGACAAAGGAGCTTCATCCTCTGAGTGAGGGAAGCTTCCAAATGCCCACAGAATTTACAGGAAGTCCTCAAAGCTGGGTGATCTGCAATTGGTCGTCACGGTCTTTAATAGGTGACAGGGGGAAAAGACTGCAGATACTCACTGAGCCTTACAGGATGACAGGTGCTTTCTATACATTACTTGATGAAGGCCAATTCCATTCCTTACTTAGGTTTTACTGCCTCTTATTTAAAGAATGAAGAAACCAAGATTCAGAGCAGTTGCAAAACTTGTTCAAGGTCACACAATGGGGGAGTCATTTTAAATCCAGGGTAGTCTGACTCCAAAGTCCAGCCTCTTTAGCCTACACTTGCTCCCAACTATATTCAACACACACACAATATACACACATACACATATAGCCAAACACAATGCCAGACACATAAACAGATTTTACCCCAAATCTAAATGCACAAAAATGTGTCAGTGCCCCACCTCTGAGCCCGAAGGATGAAGATGAAGCAGGGTGTTGCCTGTTTTCCTCCTGTATTTAGGCTGCAACATGGCTTTTCTATACTTCTGAACTCCTGTCTCTTCTGTGCTCCATGGAGGATAATAGATAATACAGCTAAGGTTTCAAGGTTCAAGCTTTAGACACTGGAAAACAGGTTTTCACTAGTTATTTATTTCTTACAGTGTCCTCAGCAACTCCAGGAACTGAAGTTACTCAGATTTATAAGCCAGGGACTGAGCAGAGATGCTGGAAATATGTTTGGGCCCATAAGAAATATATGTATGCATGTGCTTTTCTGGAAACAATGTTTAAAAGTGAGTTACTGGGTTCCAGTGCAGACTCTGTCCCTTACTAGCTACGACCCAAGCAATTTATCTAACCTTTCTATTCTTCAATTTTGCCATAGGGGTAATGGGAATAACAGTGTTACCCACCTACCTTATCCCAGTCAGCTATTGCTGTGGTGATGCTGGATAACAAATAAGCCCCAAATCTCAGTGGTTTGCCACAGCAAGCATTTATATCTCACTCACAGACCTGTAGGCTGGCGGGAGAAGCTCTGGTTCTGGTTGCAAGTTGAATTCAGGTCTTTTCTACATATGTCTCATTTTAGGATGAAGGAAAGCAATTATCTAGAGCAGGATCCTCTCATGGCCAGTCACAGGAGTACAAGAGGGCTGGCCAAATCACCTGAGCACATTTAAAGCTTTTGGTTGGATATAGGGTACTTTACATTCACTCACATCCCAATAGCCAAAATGAATCACATGACCAAATTCAAAGCCAGTGGGGTGGGGAAGTATATTCTACCAACATAGAAGCCGTGAAGAGTGAGTTGTTCTAGCTATTACTTCAGTGTAAAATCTTACTCCAGACTTCGAGATCCAAACCAATCACTCTTTCACTCATGATTTTCTTGCCCATTTTACATAAAGGAAAATAAGCAAGACATAGAATATTTGACTAATTCCCCACTCACACAGCTAATAGACAATGAAGATGGGATTCTGACCCAGTTCCAAATGTCTCCTAGCTTAAGGAGTAAGGAAGGGCTCAGTCAAACAGTTCTCACTAAGGTCCTTGTGGTCAGCTGGCAGCTGGGCTTCAGTCATCTGCAGGCTCCACTGGGCTGGACATCCAAGGTTACCCCCTCACATGGCTGGCACTTAACACTAGTAACTGGCTGGGCTGTTGACCAAAGAGCCTACATGTGGCCTCTCCAGCGTGGAAGTCTCAGGATAGTGTGAGTCAACTTCTTAACGTGGTGCATACTTCCCCCAGAGTGAACCTCCCAGAATATCCAAGCAGAAGCCACATGACCTTCTCTGACCTAGCCTCTGAAGTTGCACATCATCAATCCCACTGCATTCTACTGGTAACAAGTAAGGGACTAAGACTGGCCCATATTCAAGGGGAAGGGACGAAAACCCCACCTCTCGAGTGTCAAGGAATTTGCAGGCATGGTTTTAAACCATCGCAAGAGGCAAGAATGAAAAATGAATAAATACTATTCAGGATGTGTCTGTAGTTCCAGCTACTTGGAAGGCTGAGGTGGAAGAATCACCTAAGTCCAGCAGGTCGAGTCTGCGGTGGCCATGAGCATGCCACTGCACTCCAGTCTGGGTGACAAGAGTAAGACTCCAACTCCAAAAGTTGTTGCAATGATAATATGCATAAAATACTTAGCATAATGTGTGGAACAGAATAAGCACTTAATAAATGGTAAGCATAGAAATCAGAGTCCCTGAGTGAAGATTCCAGGTGACCCACCTATCTTGCTTGCTAACTTAATTGAGATAGCTGGCTCCCTTGGTGAGGTCAAAAGGAAATGACAATGTTTGCAGCCCATCTACAGAGCATCAATTACTTTTGCTAAGCAGTCTTCATTCAATATCTCATTCAATATCCACAACAAGCTTGTGAGGCCATGTTGTCTTTGTTATCCTTATACTCTTAAAACTCTCACATTCACCCATCACTTTAAAAATGTTGTAAATATGCAGTTGTGGGAGGGCATGCCTGGGAAAGCGGTCAAGCATTCCCTCTCCCTACCCTCATCTCTCCTCCCTGGTTTAATAGTCTATAACACTGGAAAGCACACACAGTTTTTTCATCCCTCTGTCACAGTCGTAATCTATACTTCCAAATTCCTGCTTCTTCAAGTATGTCACTCTGGTCTGACCCTCATGTCACCGAGAGCTCCTTGAAGGTAGGGACCATGTCCGATCTATCTCTGAACCCTGTGCCCAAGGCAGAACTGGCCCAGAGGAACATGGACTTTTTTCATTTGTTCCTCCAGGTCCATTCACCACCTTGATCTACATGGATGGACCACATCAACAGGTTCCCTTTGCCTGCACTTCTGATTGGGTTTGACCAGAGAGGAGTCCTGGCAGGAGATCAAAGGAAGGGAGGAGAGTATAGTCAGGATGTTTATGAACCAAGCTCCCTATCTGCATGGTTTCTGGGTCTGGCGGTGACCCCCAAATATGGGTGGTGCCTGGCTCCTCTCCCTGACCTATTCTCCATGACACCCTCTACTCAGTCCCATACCTGGTACTTCCACACCATTTTTGCCTTGTGTCCTGTACTATTCCTTATGGTTTTCCTACACCTTGCCAATGCATTTGCAAATAACCCTTTTATTAATTCCTCTTTGAATTAACCTAATTGGAATGTGTCATTGTATCCTGCTGACCCTAGCTGGTACAGGAGAGCTCCGGAAATGGTTACCAGATGTGTGTGCTCTAGGCTGGAAGGCCGGTGAACACAGACTCTCCTGGGTGCACAGGTCAGGCCAGAAGACCCAGGACACAGTGGAGGGTGTAGCCAGCTCTGTCAGTTAGCAATTGAACTGCAGAGTCGTTTCCCATCTGGAGCTGTCAAGCTTCCATTCAAGGCTTCATTTAGGGACTCAGCCATCTCTCTCTTCTCCTATCAGTGACAGAGAGGATTTCAATTAGAGCCACAAGGGGCCTCAAGTGCCTGACACATCTCAGGAGTGATGGCAAGTAAGCAGGTCCCACAGTACCCTGAGGCTTGCCAGCCTGCCTCCCAAGAGCCTGGAAAAGCACAGCGAGCCCTCTCCAGTCCCTGCAGTTCTCCAGCTGCAGCCAGATTAATACATCAGGCTTTGTCCTCTGAGGAAACTTGCCAAAATGACCCATGGCAGGGGGTGCAATCAGCATCATATCTACTTTCAAGCATAGCAGAACTCCTCATGCCCCTGTTCAAACCCCTTTGATGACTCCCGTTTGCCCTAAGGCCCGAATCTGACCCCATCTGGACTTGAGTCCCACTCCCAGACTGAGTCAGTCTCCTGTTTTACACTCCTAAAGCAACTTGCACTCTCCTCCCTAGCTCTTGTCACATTTGTCATTATTCGGTCACTTGTATGATCACCTGCATTCTTTCCTGCATCACAGTGGTCGTGTTAAAACCTAAGTGAAATTAGTAAGTCGAATCAAGTTCATGCTCAGCTCAAAATCTCTGCTGACTTCTCTCTCTAGTCACTCAGGTATAGCTGGTCTTCACAGTGGCCCGCAAGGCCCTGCATCATCAGGCCCCCATGACCGCCTCATCCCTCCCTCTGCTTCAGCCACAGTGGCCTCCCTCCAGTGCCTAGAACACCTCAAGCATGTTCCTACCTAAGGGCCTTTGCCCATGCTCTTTGCTTTGCCTAAAACACTGCTGCCTATGATTTCTCCCTCACTTTTTGATCTCTATTTCAACATCCCAGGTATACCTTCTCTGGCTATCCATTTAAAAAGCCCCACTCTCCCCACTTCTGGAAGTGCATCACCCCATTCCCTGTTGTATCTGCTTCTTGGCATATATTCCCAACCAACCTACTTTAAGTGTTATTCATCTTGCTTATTTGCCATCTTCTCCCACTCCCACATCAGGCTTTGGGCAGGGATCCTTACATATTTTATCACAGCTATGTCTCCAGAGCCTAGAGAAGGTCTTATCATAAGGACTGTCTTAATAGGTATTCATGGAATGGATGAATACATGTCCCCACCCAGCTACATGAAGGAGTAGTGGAATGATCTTAAGCTGAGGAAAACATATATTCATGCTTTAGAACATGCATAATTTTGTGTCCCCATGGAATGTGGGCTGGGGTACAGAGTGTGCAGGCAGAAATCCAGTGAGTAGGCTGCATTAAATCCCACACCTTGGCTGGGCACAGTGGCTCATGCCTTTAATCCCAGCACTTTGGGAGGCAGAGGTGAGAGGACTGCCTGAGCTCAGGGATTCAAGACCAGCCTGAGAAACATGGTGAGACCTCATCTCTACAATTTGTATAGCTAACTCTGAATTGTACCCCACAATTTAAAAAGAATAAAATAGAATAAAAATAAAAATTAGAAAATAGCCAAATGTGGTGGCACATGCCTGTGGTTTCAGCTGTTTGGAAGGCTGGGCCCAGCAGGTAGAGGCTGTGGTGGCCATGAGCATGTCACTGCACTCCAGCCTGGGTGACAGAGTGAGATTCTGACTCAAAAAAAAAAAAAAATCCCACACCTTGGAGGATGAGACCAGAATCATGGCAGAGATAGTGCTCAAGGAGAGGAAAAACCAACTGGAGAGCTACTCAGAAGAGAGAATCCACAGGGCTCTGTGAGCAATTAGGGAAGAGCAGTGGCAAAGCTGGATGAGGCAAGCATGGTGCCCCCCGCCACAGAGTCTTCTGATTTGGGTGATTTGGTAGAGGGTTGTGGGATTATTGGCTCAGCCACAAGAAGAAACAATCAGGACCTAGATGTAGATAAAGAGTTGAGTTTGAAGGAAGGTTAAAAGCAGGAGTCCAACATTAGCCTTTGCAACCGAAGCTTGTCTTAAAGCAATGTCATGGTCAGAATGCCTCCTCACTCTGGGATCCATACTCCCATCTTTGCCAAACTCAAAGATTTCCTATGAGCAAACAATAAGTTATTAGAAAATGAGATGGATTGTCTCTATCAATCTATACATTTGTTAAGTGAAAAAGCTCAATGGTATTTACATAGATTTTGACTTAAATGATTTTGGATTTAATCAAGGGAAGATACTGAGAATAGCCAGAATTTTTCTTTAAAAAAAAAAGAAAGAAAAGAAAAGAAAAGGCAAGAAAGAAGGGAACTTGGTTGTACTAAAATGCTTTTCAAGATGTTGTAATAAACAGTTCATTGCTGGCTTAGTACAAGGTCAATTAGAGTTCAGAAAAAAATCCAAGTACATATGCAAATAGGAAAACAATGGACTACTAAATAAAAAGTGTCATGACAATTACTAATAACTAGTCAGGGGTGGGAGGGTAAAACTGAATTCCTACCTCCACAGCACAGCAAAATCAACTCCAAATGGATCAAAAATTAAAAGTTAAAAAAATATAAATCCGCTAGAAGGAAATATGATTACTTTTTTCTCTTAGGAAAGATGTCTTCTAAACATAGCACCAGAACCAGAAGCAATGCATAGAAATGTGGATAGACATAGCTCATAAAAATTTAATGGGGAGACACCTCTTATCAACAAGGGTGCCTGAACGAAGCATTCTTGTATACCTAACCCCTAACTGTACCCCACAATACCATAAAAAAAAAAAATTTAAAACCTCCTTATGAAATGAACACCATGTACAAGGCCAAAAAAATAAAATCTGACAAAAATATTTGTAATATATATGACAAAGTATTAATAGTCTAAATACAAAACCAATTTTTGTAAATTAGTCTCCTAGAAATATGGTGGACTGAGCGAACCAGAGGCCTCTGTCTACCACTGAAAACCCATAAGAGGGAAGAAATTAAAATAATTACTATTTTAAAATATATATATTCATTCTAAAGACAAGGAATTCTCTAGACTGGAAAGAGAATTCAAAGACAAAAAGGAAAGGGTTTGAGTTGTACTACCTCTGCCCAAGAAGTGAGTACAAGACCTTACTGGTTATGGGCTTGGATTTTAATGCCAGCTCTGGGATAAGAGATATGACCATGGATCCCTGATAACAGAGAGATGGATCTGAGACCTCTCTAAAATTAGGACCCTAAAAAGCCCCTCCATGGAAAGGACTAGAACAACTCTGCCCACTGCTCTGAAAATGGCAAGGAAGTTTGCTCCTATACAGGAATACGGCCGAAGACAGACAGGTCCTGTGTAAGGTAGAAACCCAAAACCTACATCAGTGTAGAGTCCATTTAACAAATTTGTATGATGGGAGATTGCAATACCAATAAATTATTATAAAAGGTCATTCCGGGTTGTTGAAGTTCTTAAGGCCCCAGTAAACACAAAAATTTCTTTGAAAGAAGTTTCCACAACCCAGGCACATAGCATTCTGAGGGTGGGAGTAGAGAAGAAATTCCCAGAGGTAAATTCAATATCTAAAATTAAATCAATAAGAGTAAAATGAACAGGAAATCCAAACACAAAATTCACATGGCTACTAATAAATGTGTGAAAAGATCTATACCCTCAATAGTAATAAAAGAAATGCAAATAAAAATGGTGTTTATTCACTTCTCAGATTGACAAAGATTTAAGAGATTTATCATGCCCATGGCATAGGCAAAGATGCGGGACACAGAAGCATTTTTTTGTAATCCCAAAAGCAAATATATAATCATTTTATAGCATGAGACAGCCAGGTAAAGGCATGGTGTGTGGGCACTGGCTTTCCAGTGCCAGGTCACCCCAGTTGTGTTACTTGGCTTTCTGGTTCCTTGTTGGGTCATGTTCCTACTCCTCTGCCCACGGAGAGCACAAGGCTAAAATATTCCCAGTCTAGGTTTCCTTTTTATGATTGATGGTTTCTCACAAACTGCATTTTCTGTGTGTTTGTTTTAATAATTTATTAAAGTAAAATTTATGTAATATAAAATTAGCCATTTAAAAGTGACCAATTCAATGACATTTACTACATTCACAATGTCCTGCATCCACCATCTCTATCGAGTTTCAAAACATTTTAATCCTCCCAAAATAAAATCCTATCCCATTATGCAGTCACTCCCAATTTCCACTCTCACCTTCTTGTCCCTAAAAATCACCAATTTGCTTTCTGTCTCTATGGATTTGTTTATTCTGGATATTTCATATAAATGGAATCATGTAACCTTTGTGTCTGGCTTCTTTGACTTGGAATAATGTTTTGAAGGCTCATCCATGTTGTAGCATGTGTCGGTACTTCATTACTCTTTATGGCTGAATAATATTCCATTCTGTGGATATACCACAAATTGTTTATCCATTCATCTGTTGATGGACATTTCAACTGTTTCCACCTTTTGGCTATTGTGAATAGTGATGCTATTAAAATTTGCATGTAAGTATTTGTTTAATATCTGTTTTTAATTATTTGGAGCATTTAGCTGGGACTGAAATTTCAGGGTCATATAGTAACCCTATATTTGATTTTTTAAGGAAACACTAAACTGTTTCCCACAGCGGCTGAGTTATTTTGCATTCCCACTATCAAAATACAAAGGTTTCAACTTATCCACAGCCTTGTCAACACTTATTTTTCATTTTTTTTTCTTTAAAAATTATTGTCATGCCAATGTGTGTAAAGTAGTATCCCACTGTAATCTTGATTTGCATTTTTGTATTAAAGTAAAATTTATGTAATATAAAATTAGTCATTTAAAAGTGAACAATTCAGTGACGTTTACTACATTCACAATGTCCTGCAACCACCATCTCCATCTAGTTTCAAAACACTTTAATCAATTATGTTGGACATCTTTCTATGTGTTTGTTGGTCATTTGTATATCTTCTTTGGAAAAACATCTATTCAAGTGTTTTACCCATTTTTGAATTGGGGTTGTTTGCTTTATTGCTGTTGAAGTTTAAGAGTTGCTTATATATTCTGTATAATAGACCTTTATCATACACGTAATTTTCAAATATTTTCTCCCATTCTGTTGGTTATCTTCTCATTTTCTTGATGGTATTCTTTGATGTGCAAAAGTTTTTAATGTTGATGATGTCCAATTTATCTACTTTTTATTCTGTTGCTTGTTTTGTTGGTGTCATATCTAAAAATCCATCGCCAAATCTGAGGTCATAAAGATTTACTGCTATGTTTTCTCTAAGAGTTTTATGTCTTATATTTAGGTGGTGAATCCATTTTGAATTAATTATTGTATATACTATGAGGCTGTGGTCCACCTTCATTATTTGTAGGAGGATGCCCAGTTGTCCCTGTACCATTTGTTGAAAATGAAGATTTCTTTCCTCATTAAATGAACTTTGAATCCTTCTCAAAAATCAGTTGGCCATGAATGTATAGGTTTATTTCTGGACTCTGATATCTATTCCATTGATCTTAATGTCTATCCTGTGGCAGTATCACACTGTTTTGGTATGTTCACTTTGTAATAAGTTTTGAAATCGGGAAGGGTAAGTCCTCCAACTTTGTTCTTTTAAAAGATTGTTTTGACTATTCAAAGCCCCTTGAAATTTCATACAAATATAAGGATCTGCTTTTCCAATCCTGGGGGGAAAAAGACCACTGGAATTTGGGTAGGTTTTGAATTGAATCTCTACATTGCTTAAGTCTTCCGATCATAAACACAGTATGTCTTTCCATTTATTTAGACCTTCTTTAATTTCTTCAGCAGTAATTTGAATTTGTACTAGTATTTCACCTACTTGGCTAAATTTATTACTAGGTGTTTTATTCTTCTGGATGCTATTGTAAATGTAATTTTTCCCTAATTTCATCACAGATTTATATGAGTACACTTAAATGCTGCAGGTGGAAGACAATTTGATACAACCTTTCAGAAGTCTGGTTTGTAATATATTTAAAAATATACGTATGACCTAAACTTTCAAAATTTGGGGATTTATTTTTTTAAAAAGACAAACTGAGACAAGTCAGGCATATAAAGACAAATATTGCATATTTTCACCCATATGTGGGAGCTAAAAAAAGTTGATCTTGTAAAATAAAATGATAATTACCAAAGGCTGGGAAGTGGAGTGGGAAGAGAGGTTGTTTAATGTATGTAAACCTGCAATCAGAGAGAAAGAGTAAGTTCTAGTACAGTAGAGTGAATATAGTTAACAATAACTTACTGTATTTTTCAAAATAGCTGGAAGAGAAAATTTGAAATATTCCAGTACAGGGAAATGATAAATGTTTATGTGGTATCCTAAATACCTTGATTTGATCATTACATATTGTATACATGTATCAAAATATCACATGTACCCCATAAATATGTACAACTATTATGTATCAGCAAAAAATTATATTAAAAATAATAATTTTGGTTTAACACAGGGAGAGGGCCAAGATGGCCAACTGGAGACATCAGACAACTGCTGCTCTCAGCAAAGGAGTCGAAAAGTGAGGTTGGCTCTTTGAGAATCTGTCTGGAAACCCAAGCTGAGGTTAATTAGACAGATACCTGGGGATGCCGACAATAGACATCTCCAGGTGCCAGGCACCCCCGGAATCAGCCCTGACACAAGACAGGAAGAGTTCTCTTAGCAAAGAAAGTGGTGAGTGAACAGACTCTCCCTCCTCTCCCCCCACCGGCCAGACACAGAGAGCTGCCTGGAATCAGGGGACAGAGGCACCGATTGGATTCACATGGGATCCAAGGGACTGGAGTTCCCAGTGAGTTCCAGCACCTACAACAGACAACTCCACCCCCACACACAGAGGCTCCACAAGGCACACATCCCTCCCTCCTTCTCCAACCACTAACCAGGGTAATGTACCCACTTTGGGAACATTTCTCCAGTGGCACTGGTGCCCATCCTGGCCCCAGTTCAGGGCTGCTGTTTGCCCTCAAGATGCCGCATCACTCCCTCCCACGAAGCAGGGCAGGAACTAGGAAGCCGTGCACCTCTGCACAATGCAGTGGCCCTGCTCACTTGCCGACTATAGGAGAAATTCCAGTTCTCTTCTGCCAAGGAAGTGGCCTCCCTTCTATCCTTATGCAAGAGAAGCAGACTTGCCTAGATAGAAAGATGCCACTTTAAGCCCACCAGAACACCTATGATAGAGTTGAACCATGAGGCCCTTCCTGACCACCAACCAATCCTGCTGATGAGACACATGAGCTGTGGAAGGAGAGCTACCAGAGCTCTCAGCCAGCCAGAGCCCCTGGTGCTAGTGCCAGATGGAGAAGAAAGCACCTGATCTGGAGGAAAGGACTTGCCCCACCCCTCACCAGACTGCACTGGTGAAGCAGTGCCAGCTGGTTTCCCCCCAGCTTGCCACCCTCCTTGCCTCCTCTGCCCCTTCCACAAGTGGACCAAAGGAAGGAGGTCAAGTAAGAAAACAACACAAACTGTCACCCCAATAATAGCAACTTCAATAAAATAAATAAATAAAAATAAAAAGAGAAGAGACTGTACTCAATAGATGAGGAATACCCAGCGAGAAAAATACTGGCAATCACCAAAGCCTTAAAGATTCAATACCCACAAAGGGTCTTCTCAGATCCCAAGTAGTGGAACCTTTTCAGAAGGGCTGTTGCTGGTGACAGACAGAATTCATATTAAGGATAGCAAAGAGACTCAACAAGATCCAGGAAAAAGTGGACATCCAGATGAACCAGGCCATGAGAACAGTATAGGAAATGACCTGGCCATTCTAAGAAAGACCCAAACTAAACTCCTGGAAGTGAAGAACTCTTTCCTGGAATTTCAAAACACAATAGCAAGCCTTAACAGCAGAATCAACCAGTCAGAGGAAAGCATCTCAGAGCTTAAAGATCCAATGATTGAATTCAAACACAGTCTGACAAAAATAAGGAGAAAATAATTAGGAAATATCACAAAGCCTATGAGAGGTCTAGGATTATCTAAAGAGACCAAATCTATGGTTGATTGTCATTCCTGAGAGAAGAGGGAAAACAGAGAATACCTTGGAACAAGTCTTCAAAGTTGTTATCCAAGAAAAGTCTCCCTGTCTCGCTAGAGAAGCAGCCATGCAGTTTACCAGAAACTCAGAGAACTTCTGTGTGATATTACATCGGAAGACTATTCCCAAGGCATATGAAAATCAGACTCACCAAGGTGGGCATGAAATAAAAAATTCTAAAGGCAGCTCGAGAGCAGGTACAGACCATTTACCAAGGGAGATCCATCAGGATTACAGCAGATCTCTCAGCAGAAACCTTACAAGCCAGAAGGGACTGGGGATTTATTTTTTAAAGAAAACAAGTCCAGTCAAGAATTTCCTACCATTCCAAACTAAGCTTCATAAATGAAGGAGAATTAAAATACTTCCCAGACATGCAACCCCTAAGAGAATATGCCATCGCTATACCAGCCCTTCAGGAGATGCTATAGAAAGTTCTAAACACAGAAATGAAAGAACTTTTCCTTCATTGAAAAGCATAGGTAAGCACAAATTTTCCAGACTACAGAAATCACAAAGCCTAGAACACAAAACAGCTTTTTAATAAAACTATGACAGGAACAAACCCCCACATATCAATAATTAGCATAAACATTAACAGACTGAATGTACCACTCAAAAGGTACAGAGTGGCAAATTGGATACAAAGGCATGATCCATCCTTCTACTACATTCTGGAAAGTCATCTCACTACAAATGACTCCCACAGCCTCAAGGTAAAGCATCAGAGAAAGATCTTTCAGGAAAATGGAAAATAAAAAATCTAATCCACTATGTAAACAGATGTAAAATCAAGAACTACATAATTAGCTCAATAGAGTAGAAAAAACTCTTGATAAAATACAACATTCTTTCTTGATAAAAACCCTCAAACACCTAGGCA
>CAUYQG010053517.1:0-15736 GCA_963574415.1 Tarsius wallacei
AGGCGTGGGTGAGTTCTTGCCTTCCTAGTTCCCCTGAGAGCTGGTTGTTTCCAAGGTCCTGGCACTTCCTCCTCTCTCTCCTGCTTCCTCTCTTGCCATGTGACAAGTCTGCTGTCCCTTCGCCTTTCCCCATGAGTAAACCCCCCCGGGGTCCTGACCAGAAGCAGATGCTGGTGCCATGCTTCTTGAAGAACCATGAGCCAGAATCAACCTCTTTTCTTTGCAGACGACTCAGCCTCTTTCACTCATGGAGGTCGTGAGAGGAGGAAGTGCCAGGACCTTGGAAACAACCAGCTCTCAGGGGAACTAGGAAGGCAAGAACTCACCCACGCCTGCGAGGACAGCAACAAGCCCTCAGGAGGGATCCATCCTCGTGATTCAATCGCCTCCCACCGGGCCCCACCTCCAGCACTGGGGATCACTTTTCAGCATGAGATGTGGAGGGGACAGACACCCAAATCCTATCACTGCCAACCCCCAACCGCTCATCTCTGGCTCCCTATCCTCCAAGCCATCCGATTCAACCTCAAGCCCTACACATGACTTCCTGCCCGGCGATACAATTGTGCCCCTTCTTGCTGCATCCAAGTCCACATGTCCGTTTCCCTGTTGGATTAAAACTTCCCTAGGACATGAAATAGCCCTTTGCCCTCAGCTTTTAGGGGAGGCGTGCTCACTATCGGTGCAGAGTAATGTTGGTGAATTGGGTGGGTCCCCGAGGGGGAAGCAACTACCCGTGCCCAATTCCAGTGGTCAGCAAGGTGAGTAGAACTCGGCTTTCCTGACTCTTGGAGCCTGTGTTCTCATCCCCTGCCTCTATACCGTTTTCTCTCGGGTCTGGAGAGAAAAAGGGATATTTGTTTATCGCAATGCTCTGAAGACAAGCTAAATATTACTTTGAAAATATATGATAAATGTTTTTTCCCTACTCAGAGAGATCAATGAAGACTTCCTTAAAACTTGAATGATGTGGAGGGTTAAGATGTGAAGAGAAGAGGGAAGATGGTTCTAGATGGAGAGAACAGTGTGTGCAAAGGTCTTGTGGGAGGAAAATGCATGAAAAAGAAGAGGGGGCATGGGGAAGCCGTGGTCCCTGAGGCAGGGAGAGCAAGGCGGGAGGCTTAGGGGAGTGGGGAGAGGCAGGGGGGAGGGTGGACAGGGAGGAGACAGAGAGTGGGGAACCTTCTAGGCTGCACTAATGGTTATTTTTATTCTAAGAACCACTGGTTCTTAGAAAGTTTTAAGCCAGGAAGTGTCATGATCAGATTTGAATTTTGAAACAAGCATCCTGGCTTGAGTGTGGAGGCCACGAATGCGGGTTAGGATGGATGTAGGGAGATAAATTAGGGACCATCACAGTAGTCCAGGTAAGAAAGGGCATGGCTTGGGCTCGGGGACAGCAGGGAAGATGGGGAACTAGATAGATTCAAGATACCTTTAGGCAGCAAATGCATCAGGACTTTAGATATGGGGTTTGAGGAAGAGGTGGCAAAGATTATTCCTGGGTATCTAGCTTGTTCACCTGTTGCGTGGTGGATGATGGAAAATATCAGATGTCCAATTTGGTGATGGGAGAGGAAGATTCAGAAAGGTCATGCATCCATTTGGGGTACACTATGTTTGAAGTGCCTTTGAGACATCCACACAACATGGGCTAAGCTTTGGGATGCCAAGATCCAGCATTCAGAAGGAAAAGTCTGGGTGAGAGACATAAACATGTGAATTGCCAGCATGGAGACGGCCATTATCAGAAGGTGTGGGTATGAAGGGATCACCCCGGAGGAGGGTGAGGCTGAGAGGGTGCAGGAAGTCGGGGCTGAATGGTTCCATGAGGGTAAAAATCTGTAAATAGACGGAAAAGTCACAGCCAGATGGGGAGGAGGAGACCAGAGAGTCCCAGGAGACTGGTGCCTCAGGGGAACTTCGGTGGGGAGGGTGGACAGGGAGGAAGTCGTCAATAGTCTTGAGCACTGCTCAGAGTTCAAACAAGGTGATTCCAGGAAAATGCAGTCTAGATCACAGCGGTCAGTGGCTGAGATGAGAATGTTTTGTTGGAGCGGGGGGCAGGAACACCAGTTGGAGTGAGCTGGTTCCTACAATTCCTTCCAGGCGTAATGCTCTACGATTATATGATGTGGATTCACATTAGTGTTTATATGGGAAAATATGTTATGCATACACACACAGGCACGTGCACACACGTTACGTATGTCACTGTATATACCTATATTTAGAAACACTGCAATTCAAATCCAGAATTCCTTCTTTGAACTCAATGTATTTTCTGAGGGTCCCACCGTTTCCCCAGATGCTTGATTACTCATCAGACCATATGATTTTTCAAGCTGGAAAAGTTGATTTCATTTTCCTTAGGATCATATATGGAAGAATGTTTTTGTTCCCCGGAGCAGTGAGCCCACAGAATCCTTTTTTTCCATGGCTTTTCTGGCGTACAGCTTGCCTGCTTGTCCCTCCAAGTTTAACCTGTGATCTGTGAATTATGTTAACCTAAGCAACCGCCTGGCAGGGCTGAAAGTCAAGTCTTCTTTGAGACACACATGGAGTACTGGGCAGACGTTTCCTCCGGTCTTGTCCAATGGGCAGATTTGGGGTTTTAACTTACACAGCTTGGCTGGACCCGCTGACGACCAGGAACATAGTCTGGAGAGTCATTTAATGCTGGGTCCTCCTCCTCCTTCCCTCCCTTCCACTCCCACCCCAGCAAATCTCCAGCCTCTCTGCCCTTAAATGACTGACTCTCTTTCCATCCTAGTTTCAGTTGAGGCTCCTTGGTGGGGGGTGGGGGTGGGAGAGGGCTGTCTTAAGGTCTTTGGTGGTCTGAGGGTTCCAGAGGCTAGCAGTGTGTGATACAAAGTGATTTCCAGTCTCTCCCAGGCCCCCACTCTCAGGCACAGACTTCTGGAGGACATTTGGCACCCGTTAGAAAAGAAAGCCGCACAGACTTCTCTACCGAGGACTGAGAGCCTCTTGTTTAATTCTACCATTCTGTCTTCTGGCTCATGAGAGAGCCAGACCACAGCACTCAGACTTCCTGGAGTGCTGCGGCACTCTGACTGTGCCCCGTGCTGGGGCTGCCCTCAGGCTCCATGGCCAGTTCCGTCTGCACCTTGCCAAGACTCTCGCTGCCCACTAGCCATCCTGTGATTTCTCAGCACCTAGAAGAACCATTCTCCTGTTCTGTGCCTTAGTTTCCCCATCTGTAAAATGAGGCGATCTAACTAGGTCAGTGATTCTCTGTGGTACTCTTTACTGACACTGATTCCCAATTGTCTCTCCACACACACGTGACCTATTGAGTCAGAAACTCAGTGGTTGGTGCCTAGGAATAAGCGTTTTCAAGACTCTCCCTGTGTTTTTGAGATCATCATTTTAAGTACCCTGGTTTGGGTACCTCAGAGCACTGTAAAGACTATTTTTTTTTTTTTTTGAGTTGGCGTCTCACTCTGTCACCCAGACTGGAGTGCAGTGGCCACTTCCGGCCACCGCAGCCTCGACTTGCTGGGCTCTGGCGATCCTTCCACCTCAGCCTTCCAAGTAGCTGGAACTACAGGCACGCGCTACCACGCCCGGCTGATTTTTTTATTTATTGTAGAGATGAGGTTTCGCCTGCCCAGGCGGGTCTCGAACCCGTGGGCTCAGGCAATCCACTCACCTCAGCCTCCCAAGGCGCGGGATTACAGGCTGAGCCACCGAGCCTGGCAAGACTATTTTTTTAATACAGAGATGCTACTGCTGGTGGTTTTTTAACTACTGTGCTTTCAACATGGCCAGTGGAAGGGAAAAGGACAAAATGTGAAATTCACAAGCCAGACACCCATGAGTCACCCACTCTGGAGAAATCTTGGCGATAGAATGGCTTGAGGATATATCCGGATTTGGACACAAACTAGGAAATTAGAATAAGGGAACAAATAGGAGTTGTGGAATGATATATCTCCTTTTTTTCAGGATTGTCTGAACAACTGTACTACTTAGAAGGATTATTAATTCAAATGATATGTAAATTATTTAATTCACAGATCTGAGTAAAATGAGACTCAGTTTCCTCAGCAGTAAAAATGAAGTTAGAAATGTCTACAAGAATTATGGGAATGAGTATACGTAATGCACTTGCCACTGGGGCTGACACATAGCAAACATCAAAAACATCCAAGTTAATAGAATTTATCCAACTAAAATCACTCTCAATAAGCTGCATTATCCTGGGGGGAAGTCTTGTTAACGCTGAATAAAGCCATAACTTGAGGGTAGCTTTTGGCAATTTAGGGTTGAAAGACATATTCAAGACAAAATAGTTCAATGTCTCCCCTGATTATAGATGTCTTTCCACTGATCCCAGACACATGGACACACGCTTCGGCTTGGATACATCCAGAGATGAGGTGCTCACTTCCTAAAAGGAGTGTTTGTGTCATTGGTACACAGTTCTGATTTTTACCAGCTCCTTACTTTGGATCTAAATATTCCTTCAGGAGACCTTTCAAGGTTGATCTCCTGTGTGTGTGTGTGTGTGTGTGTGTGTGTGTGTGTGTGTGTGTGAGAGAGAGAGAGAGAGAGAGAGAGAGAGAGAGAGCGAGAGAGAAAGAGAGAGAAAGGGAGTTAGAAAGAGAGAATAAGAGAGGGAGAGAGACAGAGACAGAGAAGGGGGAGGGAGAGAGAGAGAGAGAGGGAGAAATGGGATGGGGAGAAGAGAGGGGAGAGGGAAAGGGGAGAGAGAGGGAGAGGGAGAAGAAGGAGAAGAAGGAACCATGAACCAGCAGACATAGAAGCAGCAACAGCAAGCAGTAGCAACTCACAGAAATAGCTCTGCTAGGTGGGGTAGAGATGGAGGCTTCTGGCCGTGACACCCCTGGGGTATTGGGAATGCCGTCACTGCTGCTGAGCCCATGAAGAAGGGTTCTGATGGAGAGGGGAAATGCCATCAGGGATGGCAGTGGCCTCCCCTCGGGAATTTCCAGTAAGACAACTGCAGGGAAGGTTGCCCCGGACTCTTGATTTCAACGTTGCTGTCCTTTTCTGAGGTATTGTCATCTGTCCCACCTTCAAATGCTCTCGGGGCACAGAGGTGGGCCTTAGGGGGTCCTCTGGTGCCCCATCACGCTGACATCTCCTCCCTGTGGTGACTGACCCTCAGGTCCTATCATCTGTGGGCTGCTGAGCTCCCCCAATGTCCTGCTTTGCCACGGCCAAGACTGGATGGACCCCTCTGCAGCCCAAGCGAACGCCACGTGTTCCGGGGCAACCTTTGACCGGGAGAGCCGACGGCTGATGTTGCGTCTGGGAGGCCAGGAGTTCGTCGCGAGTAAGTCTCTGCCCTTTGTCCGTGTGCCCTCTGAGAAGTCTTCTTCCTACCAGCCATCCCCTCTGCTGCTTTCTTCTGAGCCCTCCCCATGCCCCGAGGGATTTATACTTCTGAAAAGAAAACCCCACCAGTAATGCTGCGTGAAGACCAACCCCAGCATCTCACGGCAGTCCAGAGGAAGCATCCATTCTGGCTGGCCAGAGGCAGGATGGTCCAGTGGGGCGAGTCCGCTGCCCTCAAGAATCTCGAATCGGCTGGCAGTTGGCCGATCCCGTCTGCATTTGGTTGGGTGGTTGGCCCTGCTCTGTGAAATGTCTCATCCTCCTTCCGAAGGGGTGAACCCTTCCGTCCGTGGCAGAAGCAGGAACAAGCAAGGCCCCTGATGGGGGAGCTCGGACCACTGTTCGAGATACACTGTCCTCTCTGCTTCCTTCTATTGGATAAGGCAAATCTCGTGGCCAAACCAGACACCAAAGAGCAGGAAACAGATCCTGCTTCTTTAGTGGGGTGGAGAGGGTGTGTGGGAGGGCTGCAAAGTCACATGCCACATGGATGACTACAAGAAGGGTGAAGAAATAGAGGCCAAAATTCATTCTTCCCCCCCACACCAATGTCCCCGAGGCCTATTTTCCCCTCTGTGATTTAAGACATTCCTGGGGGCATCAACTGCATTGCACATCCCAATTATGCGGCGAAAGGGACCCAGAGCCCTGTTACCTGGGCTCAACTCACAGAAATAACCATTGAACCGCCCCTTCGCCTTTTTCCTCTGGAAGGTCTTCCAATCATTCTTTTTTTTTTTTTGATTTGGAGTCTCATTGTTGCCCAGACTGGAGTGCAGTGGCCACTCCCAGCCACCACAGCCTCAACCTGCTGGGCTCTGGTGATCCTTCCACCTCAGCCTTCCAAGTAGCTGGAACTACAGGCACGCGCTACCACGCCCGGCTAATTTTTTTGATTTATTGTAGAGATGAGGTCTCGCCAAGTTGCCCAGGCGGGTCTCAAACCTGCAGGCTCAGGCAATCCGTAATCATTCTTTAATACACATGTATACCTCTGCCATCACCTGTCCCGCCCCCTCCATGTACAGAGATGGGCACTTGGTGCCTGAGGCCCCTGCCGGCCACGTCCCCTTTCTGCCTTCACAGCCCTGTGCCAGCCCTCCTATCAGACCCCACCTCAGGAAAAAGTGGATTCCCACTGTCCTGAGCTGGGGACTGGCCAGACCAGCACTACTCATGGGGTCAGGAAGGATTGGGAGCTGGTTAAAATTCAGGTTCTTGGGCCCCACCCCACACCCCAGCGTGGGCTCCAGAATCTGTGCTCTAACAAGTGGTCTGGATGGTGCACCCACCTAGTAAGCTAAAGCAGCACTGATGTCCTAGAAGTTTCCTTACACTCCAAGAGTCTGAGTGACGGTGAAGACGGGGCCAGTTGTTCCCTCTCCTCCTTCCAGCTCCAGCGTGAGATTGAGGGGAGGCCCTCTTCCCCCACCCCATTGCCTAATTATCTGCCAGTACCTGAACTCAGAACATAACACCGTGCTTCACTCCACCCTCTGAGTTGGGATTGGTGAAAGGATGCACAGGTGTTGGCCCATGGGCACCTGTATGAGAGGGTCAAAAGAGTCACCTTGGGGACCCGTGGGGCTTCCTGTCACTGCAGGAAGTGGCCCCCAAGACCTGGCAGATGCTCTCTCCTGCTTCCCAGCAAAGCTTCTGAGACCCACATCTGTGCATCCTGTCTTTCTTGGGGTTCTAATGGGGAAGAACTCAATGTCACCTCCTCTAAAGGCCCTCCCTGACTACCCACAGGGCTCCTTGCTTCCTCCACCACGAAGCCTCACGCATGCTCTATCCATTCCTCTCCTAGGGCAGCACACAGCAGTGCCACTGTGGGTATGTGCCTGTCTGTACGAAGTGTGCCTGTGATGCTGAATCCTAGCTTGGGACACCCATTGTGTGACCTGGAACAAGTCAATGAATCTCTTCAGGCCTAATTGCCTGTCTATAAAATGGGGGTCCTGACACTACTCACCTCAGGGAGGAAGAAAGGAGAAATAACAACAATAATAATAGCGTTAGAAATGACTTAGGGAGCACACACTCTGAGTCAGGCACCCCCTGAGGCCTTGACCTGTACTCACGAATCCGTACCACAGAGCTTCAAGGGAGGCACTCTTAGTATCACTAACCCTATTTTACAGCTGACGAAACTGAGACACTGGAAGTTAGATAACTCCCCAAATCTCAGAGCTTGTAACTAGGAGGGCTGGGTTCCAAAATCCAGGCGTGCTGGCTTCCCAGCGGCCACTCTAAACCTTTCCTCTGTACTGACATTTGCAGACAATACATGCAAAGGGCTTAGCAGAGCGCCTGACACGTGCTCTTAATATTAGGTGATATTATTGTTATTATTTAAGTCTGTTGTTTTTGTTATATTTTAAGAATTGAACTGTGTTTCATCAATTTCTGGATTCACACCACAGAGTGCAAAACCTGGCATAGAAAATACACCTATCAGTGGAGGGCAGAGTTACCAAATCCTGGAAAAAATACTGCAGAGTGTGGTGGAATTTCATGAGGCTTAAATAGTTTCTTTTGAGGTAAATAAAATAAAACCCTTTACTTACATGGTAGGGAGCGAACATATGGTATTCATTACTGAGAGGTAGGGCGGGGTGAGAACAGGCCTTTAAGGAAAGACATACATTGTATCCATGTATAATAAGTCCAACATGAACTGCATCCCCAGGCATGTGCTTGTTGCCTGCCCAGAAATGAAGCTGTGCCCTTCCTTGTCTGGCATCCCAGAGAAGGGGGTATTACAGAAAGGCTTCTGAAACTTTTGATTTTTTCCAGTGCCCCGTGTGTGTGTGCACATGTGTGATCTATAAAAAAGATCTGGGATGGGGGCACAGCTTGAAAAAGGGTGTCTTATGATGGGATTTTAGGTAGCCTGAGGTATATTCTTGATATTCCAGTTTGGAACTTGCCTTATCCATGGACTGATCAAGAAGCCACCCCCAACGGAGAACAACAGGACACAATCTTTCCTTTCCAAAATAAGAGATCAGTCTTTAAGCGCACTTAACCCCTGAGTAAAGAAACAGTGATTTAAATTCTTACTAAAGTGTGGATAGCTGATAGATGTGCTTTCCTAAAACAGATATTGATGGTGAGAAAGAGGAAGAAGATTCTGGGGATCCGAACAATTGCAGGAGAGAGAATGGAGTGGATTGAAAGAACAGGAGGAGGGTCCGGGACAGTAACGACACACTCCACCCCTGCCAAACTTGGCTGAGGGCCGGCTTCTTGAGTCTGGTTTAACAGTGAATCAGATGATTGTTCAAATGCAGACTCCGGAATCTGCCCCCAGGATTCAGACACCGGCGTGAATGCCTCCCCATGGTGTGGCCTTTCCGGGCCTGGGTCTTCCCAACTATAAAGTGAGGCCGGTGATGACCTCTTCTTGTAGGACCGTAGGGAGGATTACGGGAGGAATCCTGTGGGCCACAGAATGGTGCCGAGCAAGGCAGGCTCTCCAGGGACGCTGAAGGTTAAGAGCAAAGTCAGAGATTTAAATACTGGAAGCTCCGTCTCGCCCCTTCCCCTGGCTCTGTGACCTCATTCAAGACACTGAACCTCCCTGGGCCTCAGGGTCCTGATCTGTATAATGGGGCATTCGTTTATGCATGACCAAGTGAATGCTGGCATGCGCTACAGGCTTTCGTATGAGGCCTTGGTCCCGGTGTCCCCTGCCCTGGCTTCTGGTCTCCCAACCACACACCTAATGAAGGTGCCCAGTGGTATTTCTGGATGTGGGGCACCTGTCTTCACCAATCAGCTCATCGCAAACACAGTTCACCGTGTGTTCTATTTTGAGGCTTTAAAGGGCTGTTGGAGAAAGAGAAGGTTCAGGAGAGCTCTAGGGCCAGATGTGATTTGCAGAGGTGGGCTGGGGGCAGGGGTGGAGGGCAGGAGGTGGTGAGCCTTCACCCTCATCCTCCTGCCTGTGTGCTCCACCCTTTATTCTGAGCTCCTGCTACAATGGGGGTGCGGAGGGCCAGGCTGGGCCCAGTACGGTGGTTTCTGCTCTCAAGGAGCTCACAGGCTAGTTGGGGTGATAGATGCAAAATTATTAAACAGAGCAGGCCTCCTGTTTGCCCACTGAGCATGCTGATGAGGGATCACAGAAGTTTCCTGGAGCACATCTGTCCTCTGTCGGTAAAAGGCAACCAGGCTGTATCCTGGTCACCTGCCCCGCAGAAGTTTAGGGTTTACGCCCAATAAAGGCCCACAACAAACAGACACACATGCAATCAGCCCCACAAAGAACCTGGAGACTATCTTTATCTATTTTGAAGACAGAGCCCTTTTTGCTGTGAAGTTTCTCTTTCCTGTCATCAGTGACTCATGGCTGAGAATATGGGCTTTTTGCTTAACCTTTGTGCCTGGGTTGGTGTGTGTTCTCAAGAGAGAACTCTCTCACATTTCCAGTGAGTGCTTCTGAATGCTTTCAACTATTTTGTGTTGACCAGTTGACCCTCCTATTTCTAAGAAAAGTGTCTTAGAAAGCCCTGGAACTGCATATGACTCATTTCTGACAGTATCGTCAGTGTACACGAATGGAAAAACAGGCAGATTAAATGTCCCTTAATGCCCACAGGGACTTGAAAGTTGATAGATAACAAACGCCTTGGCAGAAATACTACCCGGTTCATTCTGAGTCCAAAAGGCTTAAAGCTGTTGAGCAGTTGTGAGTTTCCGCTTGGTGCCTGACTTTCCAAGGGGCTGTTCTGTGTCAGTGCTTGTCATTATCCTGGGGTGCCAGGAGCTAGGTGGAGAAACTTACAATGCATCTGTGACACTCTTTGTGAACAGATGCACACAGATTAGATGTCAGATGAGTACCTGAAAATAGAATGGGTCTTTTATTTTTGAATCGGAGTCTTACTTGGTCACCTAGGCTGGAGTGCAGTGGCACAATCACAGCTCACCGCAGCCTCAACCTGTGAGGTTCAGGCAATCCTTCCTCCTCAGCTTCCAAGTAGCTGGGACCACAGGTGTGCGCCACCAGTGCCCAGCAATTTTTCTGATTTTTTGTAGAGACGAGTCTCACCGTATTGCCCAGGTTGGTCTCGAACTCCTGTGCTCAGGCAAACCTCTCACCTGGGCCTCCTAAGCTGTGGAATGAGTCACGGCGCCCGGCAGGATGAACCATTTGCAAATGGCCCTCTTAGTGCTTTAGGACTGTCTTGGGTTGTGTGTGGCTGTGTGCTTAGTCCTGTGCTTTGTGTCTTAATTTGGGCTCTCCCAGAACCAATTTTGAGATGAAGATTCAGGACTGCGGCTTATTTAGGAAGGGCAAGGAATCGATGGGTGTCCATGTGGGGTGCAACCCAGCCAGTAAAGCACCCTGAGACCAGTTATGCCCACCCCCCGAACCAGGGCAAAACACCCTTCAGAATGATCCGGCCAGCTGGGCTGAGGAATCGGGGTATGTCCTCACCAGCGCTCCACAGCTCTTGGCTGCAGATCCCTGGATGGTGGCACTTCTGGTGCCCTCCAGCCTGCGCTGTGACCAGGGCAGCTATGACTTTTGGCAGCTCCCCAGAGAGAACCTTGGCGTAGACCCGCGGTTCTCTCTGTGTGTCCTCTCCACGAATCTTCTGAGACCTGGAGATCAATGGTGTTGTCTCCATTTACTGAAGGAGGTGGTGAGGTTGAGGGACTCAAGGGAATCCTCAAGGGTATTCAGCTTATAAGTTGCACAGCTCAGAGTTCCTTCCTCCATGGTCATTTCTTCAGCCCCTGCTTCATGCTGAGAGGTGGAGAGGCTGAGGTCTTAGCATCTGGCTCCTATTAAGGAGGGAAGCTCACTGTCTAGAGAGAGATGGATGCGTGGCCTCCTGGGGTGAGGGCCCTTGGTTGGGTACAGCTGGCCAACCTCAGTTCCCTGGGCAACCTTTGATGGGCAGAACCTTCAGAGATTTTCGTCCTCACAACACGCCTCCAGGGTACAGGAGTCTGGCCCCATCTGACCAGATCTCCCATGTCCACATAGTTGTTTTCAATCTCCCTAAACCAAGCTAGATGCTCGGGATTTCTAGGTGATTCTAATGCTAATCTTTGATGACTGGAGATCTCTTCCCACACAACTCACCGGTGGATTGTAATGAAAGCAAGTCTGAATTTTGCCATTCATCCAAGAAGTTATTAGCAAACAGACACAGAAGATGTTGCAATCGGTAACCTGTTCGGTGGGCCTCGTAAAGTCCCAGTTCTGTCTTTTTCGGTGTTCCTGTGGCATTGGGTTAAGAAGATTTGTTTAAGGCAGAACTGGTAATATTCTCACAGCTAAACTCAACTCACCTTTTCATCAAAATCAGATGAACAGGGATCTTCCAGATCGGTGATGGGTCGAAGACTGATTTGAATTGTGCCAAGGTGCTAGAGCAACTGGGCTCAGAATCCCAGTGGTTGAGAAGTGTTTGCCTGCATATAATCCTCTCTCTGGTGAAGTGAGTGAGACAGAGTGTGGGGGTTGGAGTCAAACGGAGGAGCTTTACATTCTGGCATCATCCTCTTCCCGCTATGATGCTTCGCCTGGAAACCAGGGACCTTCTCTGATAGCATGCCTGTGAAGTTTAAACCACGTGATATATGAAAGGTGTTCATGATACTGTTGGATACGTGGTGGTGACCCTTCACCAATAACCAGTTCTTAATGATCATTAGAATCAAGATGTGGTCATATCTGGATAGCTCACACTGCTTACCAGCTAGCTCCTGCGACTCATGGGACAGTTTGCCCTACACTCTGGATTCTCAGAACGATATCCTGGGCCTCCAAATTGAGGGGAGATTGGCAGGAAGTGAGGGCTGAGGTCTTGCTGTGCTGCCTAAGCTTGTCGGGCAAAAGAGACAACACTGACCACCAAGAAAGTGTGGGAAGTCCATGTCCTCCTAGCTGGCATCCAGGAGAGTAGAGTTTGCCAGAAAGGGAAGTTTGACAATACTGGTGATACGTTCAATAATGGCAGCTGCCACTAAGCAGTTGCATATCAAATGGCGAGAATTCCAGAGATATTTTAAATCTTTTTCTTCCTTCCTTCCTTCCTTCCTTCCTTCTTTCTTTCTTTTTTTTTGAGTTGGAGTCTCACCCTGTCGCCCAGACTGGAGTGCAGTGGCCGCTCCCGGCCACCGCAGCCTCGACCTGCTGGGCTCCGGCGATGCTTCCGCCTCAGCCTTCCAAGTAGCTGGAATTACAGGCGCGCGCTACCACGCCCGGCTAATTTTTTTGATTTACTGTAGAGATGAGGTCTCGCCTGCCCAGGCGGGTCTCGAACCCGTGGGCTCAGGCAATCCACTCACCTCAGCCTCCCAAAGGCGCGGGATTACAGGCCGAGCCACCGAGCCCGGCAGTCAACTGCACTTTAAATAACAGCCACTGGCTGTGTGCATCTCGGGCACGAGCACGCTCCCATCCGAGCTCCTGAATACTAGGGCTCCGATGCTCAGGGCATCCATCCTCCCGATCTCCATCCTGCCATCCTGTCGTATTCGCAACACTAGACAAATCCGAGTTCAGACGCAGACCCTGCCACTTACAAATGTGTGACCTTCAGCAAGGCGTAAGAGATCTGTTTAAGGTAGGTCATTTTCACCTGCAGTTCTTCCACATCAGAACTATAGACCGGAAGGCATGTAGATAAAGAGGAAACACTCGCACACCCCCATTTATCCAGGCATTCTTTCCTTCCTTCCATCTCTTCCTCTTTTCCTTCCAACTACCCACCCATCTCTTCATCATCCATATTCCGTGTGCTGATGATCTCCCAGGTTCTAGGTAAGGTGCAGGATAATGGAAATGAATTTTTAAGAAGGGATCTGTAAAATAAATAAATAAAATAAGATCAATGTGGAAGAAACCTGAAATTCAGTAGGTACGTAAAACGAGGTTAGAGGCCGGGCTCGGTGGCTTAGCCTGTAATTCCAGAACTTTGGGAGGCCGAAGTGAGTGGATTGCCTGAGCCCGTGGGTTCGAGACTCGCCTGGGCAACTTGGCGAGACCTCATCTCTACAATAAATCAAAAATTAGCCGGGCGGGGTAGTGCGTGCCTGTAGTTCCAGCTACATGGAAGGCTGAGGTGGAAGGATTGCTGGAGCCCAGCGGGTCCCGGCTGCGGTGGCCGGGAGCGGCCGCTGCACTCCAGTCTGGGCGACAGAGTGAGACTCCAACTCAAAAAAAAAAAAACCAAAAAAATAACAAGGTTAGAGAACTGAAAAACTCGTTTTGTGCAGTGGCTGGGGATGGGGTTGAGGACTGGGGGACAAATGGAATCCTAACAGCTGCCTGCCTCAGAATGTTGCCCTGAAGATTAAGATGGGAGATGAGATTAAATGAGAGATGCACTCGCTGTGGGTCTTCCTTTATCAGGCGCCTTGGGATGCCCCCAGTGCAGTGCCTCACCAGAGTCCCTGTCTCGGAGGAGTTTACGCCGGGGGTTTGTTTTCCTTCCTCTCTCTGCCCCTCCCTGCACACATTTGTCTAAATCATTTTGAGGTGACACATCGAAATCTGGTTTTCTTCCCCCATCTGTCTCCTACCATGCATAGTCAGTCCTCTCCCGGCTGTTCCAGGCACTGGGTGGGAGAGACAGCCTGGAGCGTGTGCAGTCCTCAACCTTACCTGGGACTGGTACCCACCACCATGACAGACAAGAGACGCCAAGAGTGCTGGTTCTGATGGTTGTAAGAACGATGCTGACGGACAGAAGAGAAGCGAATGCCTGATGGCCAACGTCATTTCCACCGGAATGGCCAACGGTCCTTAAGCTTAATTCCTACAGTACAAGACATGTGTAGTATGAGGGGACCCAAGGTGATCTCCCCGCAGTATTAAAAGGTGTCCCTTAGAGTAACTTTTAAGTGTTTGGGATTTTGTCACGACCATGCTCTTCATTATTCATAGTTTCTTCAAGCTTTGTTACTCCGGATTTGAGAGATGTTTCCAAGTAGTATTACGGGGAACTCCTTGGCCTTGTCTGTTTGATGATTTCCTTTCGGCTTGTCTGACTTCACTATGTCTCCCTTCTGGCTTGATAAGAGAAAATCACACACACTGTGGAGACCACTGATCAATCTAATGTTTATTAGGTGTCTACCTATTTCCCACAGCATTCTCCTGACCTCTTGGGAGGCGGCAAATAGGACCTACTCTCTCTGCTGGGTTCAAGATCATTTGGTTAGGTGAGGTATACACACAGATAAAGTTTAATCATCAGAGCCTTCCAGGACGGACTTCAGAGCCAAGGTCTACATCCCAAGTTCCCTTCTCCCAGAGAAGTGAGAATATCTTCTTTATTTTTGAGATTCGGGGTACACATGTGTGCTCCTTATATGGACACACTGTGTGGTGATGGGGACTGGGTCTCAGGTGGCCCATTTCCCAGGTGAACACTGTGCTTCACAGGTAATTTCTGAACCTTTGCCCCCTGCCTCCCTCCTTGTCGGTGTCCCCAGCGTCTATTATCTCCATCTTTGTGACCATTTAAGTCCCACATGAGTTAGAGCATGTGATGCACATCTTTTGAAGACAGCAAGAGGCCAGGCTCGGTGGCTCAACCTGCCATCCCAGCACTTTGGGAGGCCGAGGTGAGTGGATTGCCTGAGCCTGCGGGTTCGAGACCCACCCGGGCAACTTGGCGAGACCTCCTCTCTACAATAAATAAAAAATATTAGCCAGGCGTGGTAGCTCACGCCTGTAGTTCCAGCTACTTGGAAGGCTGAGATGGAAGGATCGCCGGGGCCCAGCGGGTCAAGGCTGCTGTGGCCAGGAGTGTGCCACTGCCCTCCAGCCTGGGAGACAGAGTGAGATTCCGACTCTAAATAAATAAATAAATAAATAAATAAATAAAAGACAGCAAGAGGAAAATATTTGCTTGGTAACTTCCTGAAATGGAATCTCCCTGCTTCTGCCAATAACGAAGGTCCCTCCCGGCCCCGCCAAGATGCAGACAACAGTTCATCGTGTGCAGCCCGGGCATTCATTGCCTGGTCACCAACGCTCAGCCACCTCTTCGCAGAATATGTTTTTAAATTTTTATTTTAGAGTTCTGGGGCACAAGTGGGGATTTCCAGCATAAGTAAGCTGCTTGCAGGTGAAGTCTGGGCTTCTAGAAGGCCCTCTCTCCCCCTGGTAGTGGCCAGGTGCCCAGGGTATTGCCATGTGTCCGGCTGCGTCCTCCCTCCCCTAGAAGTGCCCAGAGACTGCCCCTCCCACCCTCGGGCTCATGTGTCTGTCCTTCAGGGCTCACTTATGAGTGAGAACATAAGGTGTTCAGTTCTTTGTTTCTGGGGTCGTTCGCTTAGAATGAGGGTCTCCAGCTGCATCCACAAGTCTGCAAAG
>CAUYQG010053519.1:0-14772 GCA_963574415.1 Tarsius wallacei
CCCAGACTGGAGTGCAGTGGCCGCTCCCAGCCACTGCAGCCTCGACCTGCTGGGCTCCGGCGATCCTTCCGCCTCAGCCTTCCAAGTAACTGGAACTACAGGCGCGCACTACCACGCCCGGCTAATTTTTTTGATTTATTGTAGAGATGAGGTCTTGCCAAGTTGCCCAGGTGGGTCTTGAATCTGCAGGCTCAGGCAATTCACTCACCTCGGCTTCCCAAAGCGCGGGATTACGGGCTGAGCCACTGAACCTGGCCCCATCTGTTTTTAAATTACAATTTTAAAAGTTTAAATTAACAAAAAAATGTTTCTAATGGTTTGGACATTTAACACTACCCACTCACCTCTGGTAACTCTTCAAAACATTGCCCTGAAGAGCTTTCCTTCTTCCCTACATTCAGATTCGGGGGGAAGGATGGGGGAAAATCACAGAGAAAAACATGCCAAAAATGATTTTCAGTGTAAAACAAGGGAGGGAAAGATGAATGTTTGAGGAAACCCAAAAAAAGCACCTCTCATTACAGCAATTAAAAGGCAGCATTTAACCTATCAGAATGTTCTGCATGTGTGAGAGACAAGCTGGGGAGCTCTGGGTTTGAAATTAGAGCTCTACTCCTCAGGGAAGAGAATAGTTAAATAATTTGTTTTTAAGGTGCGAGAGCAGAGATGGCAAGGTGTGAGTGCATGTGAGTGTGTGTGTGTACGCATGTGTGTGTGTGTGCGTGCATGCGCCCCTGAGGGTGAGGGGCCGCAGTGCTGTGTTTACCAAGAATACTCTGGAGGGTGATATTTATCAGCACCTGTGTGCTGTCAAGAAGCACACAAGCTGCTGTTGCCTGTTCATTAGGTTTCCAGAAGAGTCCGGGCCTCACCTGTGGCCGGGTGTTGCATCATAACAGTAGAACTTGCTTCATTCTGGCCCTCTGGGACTCACAGGAATAGATTTGAGAGACAGGATGAGACATATGGAGAAAGATGCAGGAACCAAGGGAGGCAGAAAGTGAAATAATTCTGAGGAATGTCCGTGGCGCAGGCACTCCAGGACAGAGCTTTCCATCATACTGGGCTCACATGGCAGCACAGACATTCTGCAGAGCACTGGGCAATTGGGACAGATTGGGGCCTGCTACCGAACCTTCTCCGCGCAGGCGTCCTCTGCCAGCGTTCTCTGCTGTTGGTAGGGTTCCTCTTCTGCCGTGATGCAATGTTTGCAGGACAGGGCTCAGCAGTGTCCTGTCTGCCCCTTCCATGGCATGACCTTTGTCTTTCTGGACTCTGGGCTGAAGTTGGGTATTGCTAATGCACTGCTCCTCTGGAAGCTACTCTCCACATATCCCCAGAGCATGGCAGCTGCAATCAGAATTCCACTGGATGAGGCTGGCATGAGGCTAAGGGGAGCTGTGCACATCTGTCCCCATACCCTTCATTAGGGACTTAGGGTGGGTGCTTATACGTGCATGTTCTTTTTAGGCTCTCAGTCTGTCGGTCCCTATGAGAGCATGACGGCTTCCTATTACACTAATAGGGAGCCCTGGGGATGCTGGTGACAGTGTGATAATCGTCCCTGTGGAGGGCCAGAGGCAGTCAGTACCTGCTGACCTCATCCTGGGGGAGTGCTGATGAAATTCTGGCTCCACCTTACCGCCTGAGCACTGTGCCTGATGTGGGGGGTTAGGGGAGAAGGTTGCCAAGGTGTTTCTTTCACGGCTTCATTATTACCAGGCTTGCTTGTCTTTGGGGCATTTCATCAAAACTTCTTTAGTTTTACTTAAGAACTTTAAGTAGCTGATGAGCCTGATGGAAAATTTTCTGTAAGAACTCAGTACAGCAACACACTTTATAAATACCAGCTAATTAATCCTCAGAGTACCCTGGGGACAGGGTAGAGTGTGATAATGGCACTGATGTTTTTATCCCCATTTTATAGACTGAGAGACTGAGGCACCTGGGTCAGAGGGAGGGTACAAATCTGGACGCTGAGGTTAGAGCTCCTTGCCTTTTGGCTTCTCTTGGAACTGTTGGTCTCACCTTAGAGTCATTTGGTAATTCACCCTGGATTTTGCCTTTCTCCTATCTTTTTTTTTTCCCACTTGATACTAGGTTTTGGATAAAGTTTGTGTTTATAAATATAGACCTCCATCGTCAGTTTTAGTAACTGCCTGGTGTTCTGCTGAGAATATATATCATGATTTATTTTAACCAGTCCCCTTGATGGACATCTATTTTCATTTTCACCATTAAAACTCGTCTTTAAATATCCTTGGGGAATAGGTATTACTTTTGTGATTACCCTTTTAGGGTGAAAACTTTAGAGTTGCTACTCCTGGGTTATGGCAAATGGATTTGCTTTCATTTTAATATGCATTGCTAAACCATCCTTTAAGAAGATGATACCAGTTTACAGCCTCAGCACCTGTGAGCCAGTGCTCTGAGCACAAGTTTTACACTTCAACGTTGTCAATTTTATGGTTTCTTCTTCTGGTTAAGCATAGAAATCCCTTCCCCCACTGTAAGAACATACAACTATTAGCCCACTTTTTTTCTTTTATGGTTTTCTTTTTCTTTTTTTTTTTTTGAGTTGGAGTCTCACTCTGTCGCCCAGACTGGAGTGTAGTGGCACGCTCCCCGCCACCGCAGCCTCGACCTGCTGGACTCCAGAGATCCTTCCGCCTCAGCTTTCCAAGTAGCTGGAACTAAAGGCATGTGCTACCACACCCATCTAATTTTTGATTTATTGTAGAGACAAGGTCTCGCCAAGTTGCCTGGGTGGGTCTTGAACCCGCGGGCTCAGGCAATCCACTCGCCTCGGCCTCCCAAAGTGCTAGGATTACAGGCTGAGCCACTGAGCCTGGCCGGTTTTAATTATCTTTTGTGAAATTTGTTTTGTTGTTAGTTGTGCAACAGGGAATATAACTATTTTTTCCTGGCGACCAACCTGATTGTACCTGTACCATTTATTGAATATTTTATTTCTTTCTCCACTCATTTGACGTGTCATCTTTTTCATCTACTAAATTCTTAAATATACTGATGTATGATTAGGGACATTCTGTTCTCATTAATTGACATACCTGTCTGTTGTTATGCTAATACTGCAGTGTTTTTATTATTATAGATTTGTTACACATTTTATTTGTTAGTATAAGTTGTATTCTCTTGTTATTGTTCCTTCTTAGTATATTCCTGGCTTTTCTGCCCTTGTATACTTCTAAAGGCATTTTACAGTCACTTTATCATGTTCTCCATTTTGATCCCACCTCACCCCCACCCACTGCCAATCATAAAATAAAATCCCTTTTGAAATTTTGATTATAATTACATTTAACATAGAAATTACTTTGGAAAGAATTGACATCTTTACAGTGTACAGTCTTTCCATCAATGAATGTGGGATATCCTTCAAGTAAAATCTGTCCCTTATTGACGATTTTATACAGTTTTTACAAAGTTTCTGTACATTTTAATTCTAAGTGCCTGTGTTTTTAATTTATTGTTCTTGCTTTAGGGTCTTTATTTCCATTATATTTTCTAAATGATCTTCACTAGTATTTAGGAAAGATACTGATTTTTGTATTTTAAAAATTATCTTGTATTTTTAATAGTCCTAATTGTTTTTGTTGGTTTTCTTAGGTTTTCTCAGTAGCATATCACATAAAAATAATATTTTTCCTTTCCAGTATTGTATGACTTTATTATTATTTTTGCTAGACCTTCCAGGGCGGTATTAATTAAATACAAGTGGTAAAATGGGTGTCGTCGATTACCTCCTTCTCTTCAAAGCATTAATTTAGAGGTAAAGAACATAGGAACATAAAATAGTCATGATGATTCCTAGAATTTCAAAGTCCCTTGATCTCCCAGGAACTGTTTTTCGCCCATTTTGACCAACATGGTTTGACATGCTGAAAACTTCCTAATAAGAATAAAAAGTCACCATTTATTTCTGTTTTTTCAAATGGAAAAGCTGAAAGTCAGTGAAAGCGACTCTGAAAGTCACTTGGCAAATAGAAGATCAGTGACTAGACCCCTGTGTGACACAAAAAAGCCACCGCCACAGAGAGGGCTGTGGAGGAACTGGTGGTCAGGCATCAGAGCTGGTTGTCAGGCATTGGAGCTAACTGATGCTGCAGTATTGCTGAAGTCCAGTGGCATGCTTACAGCCACCGTAGCCTTGACCTGCTGGGCTAAGGCGATCTTTCGCCTCAGCCTTCCAAGTAGCTGCAACTACAGGCACGCACCCCCATGCCCAGCTAATTTTTTGACTCATTGTAGAGACGAGGTCTCGCCAAGTTGCCCAGGCTGGTCTCGAACGCGCGGGCTCAGGCAGTCCTCTCCCCTTGGCCTCCCAAAGTGCTGGGATAATAGGCATGAGCCACTGTGCCTGGCTAAGCCCTTCTTACAAAGAGTATAAAATCTGAGTCAGAAAGGGCAAGTTTTTGACTGAAAGAGTAAATAAAACATGAACACTGTGGGACATCAAAATGTTTATTTATTCTATGAACTAACTGGAGGTCTCTCCTCTCTCTGCTAACAGCAGCGTCTGTGTCATCAGGCTGCTACTACCCTCACCCCGTGACAGATTATGGTAATGGATGGAGCAGTGGGTCATTTTATTACCTTAGACCTGGGAGCCACAGGTCGAGTTCTTGCGTTTTCAATCTCACCTTCTGTGGTCCATCTGTGTTGCCACCAGATGATAAGATTCCAGCTCTGCTTTTAGTTCGACTCATCCCTGTACAGAACTTAGGTAGTTTTCATTGTTTGTAGGATCAAGTCCCATCTTCTGATGTTCTTTCCAACCTGATTTTTCCTCCATCTTTTTATATTGAACAGTTTCAGATTTCCAGAAAAAACTGAATAGCGTATGAACACCCAGATACCTTTTATCCAATTTCTATGGTTATAAACATTCTGCCACATTTACTTTATCTGTCTCTCTCATTCTGTGCACACAGACATATGTGCATGAACACACTTTTTCTGACTGTTTAAAAATAAATTGTAGATATCATGACACTTTAATTCTAATTACTTCAGAATATATCTCCTCATATAAGGCCATTTTCTCACATAACCACACCACATTACCACACTGAGGAAAATTAACACTAAATCTGTAAAATCATCTGATAAATATTTCATATTTAAATTTGCACTATTGCCCCCAAATTTCTTTTGTAGCCTGTAACCAGGGGACAATCAGAATTCATACTGTGTATTTCACTACTATGTCTCTTTATCTAAAACTGCCCTCTTGCCTTTTCTTGTTTTGTCATTGTCTTTTTTTGAAGTGCTCAGATCAGTTGTTTTATTGAATATCATATATCTGGATTTGTCTCATTATTTCCTCTTAATAAGATGAAGATTAAACATTTTTGGCAAGAATACTTAATAAATAATGTTATATACTTATTACATCACATTAGAAGGCAAGAAATATCCCATTTTTTCACTATTGGTGATGCTAATTTGATCACTTGGTTAATGAGGTAACTACCAGATCTTTCTATTGTACCAGTACCTATTCCTCTTTGTAATTAACAAGTAATCTAAGAAGTGCTTCTTTGAGATCATGTTATCTGGTTACTCGGTAACATTTCATTCAGTGATTTTAGCGTCCATTGGAGATTCTTGCTTGAATTGACTGTTTCCTTGGGATTAAAAAAAATTGTGATTATCCAATTGTATTATTCCTAATATATTTATTATCTGGTATTCTTCTGTAAAGAGTTTTCGCTTCTTCCTTCTGTTTCTCTCTTTTTCACTTTCATTTGAATATTATAGTGTTATAATCCATTATTATCATATTTCTTTTTAACGCTTACATGGTTCCAAGTTTGGTCAACAGGTACACGTTCAGATTGGCTCCTGTGTTACTTGCTTTTGGGTGCAAATGTCTGAGGTGTAACTTATATTGTCTGTGCTCCAAGCCTGGAATCAGACATTTTCCCAAGGTTTCTTTTAGTGGAAGTGATACTTAAAAGCCAGAATCTTGACACTAGTTGCAGACACTGCTTCTGGGTTGTCACTACTTTTTTATCTTGTTTCGTGCACAGAGCCATACACACATGTTTTTGTTTATATTTATTCACATATATGTGTGTATATATATACATACAATTTTTAAGAATTTTTCTTACATCTCTTATTTTACATTTATTTCTCTCTCTCTCTCTTTTTTTTTTTACGGTGAAAAACTTGGTTCCTGAGGGTTTTTTGGTGGTGGTGGTGGTTTTTTTGAGTCGGCGTCTCAACTGTCACCTAGGCTAGAGTACAGTGGCACACTCACTGCTACTGCAGCCTCAACCTGCCCAGCTCAGGAGATCCTTCCATCTCAGCCTTCTGAGAAGCTGGAACTACAGACGCACGCCACCACGCCTGGCTGGTTTCTTGATTTATTGTAGAGACGAGATCTGGCCAAGTTGCCCAAGCTGGTCTCAAACCCCTGGGCTCAGACAGTCCTCTTGCCTTGGCCTCTCAAAGTGCTGGAATTATAGGTGTGAGCCACCATGCCTGGCCCGTTCTTGAGTTTTACATATTTATTGTGTCATGTTATATAAATAAAACAATTTTAATGTTGCTAGTATTAGTATCAACTAATATTAATGTCAGCATTCATCTTACTGAGTAAAGTTTTCTTTGCCGTTCTTTTTGTCTTTAGATTAGATGAGCAGTTCTCAAAGTGTGGTCTGTGGAGCTTTTGGGATGCCTCAAGACCATTCCAGGGGTCTGCATGATCAAAGCAAGTTTCATAACTACCAGTCAGACACTATTTGCCCTTTTCATTGTGTTGACATTTGCAGTGATAGTACAAAAGCACTTCAACTGCTGGCCCTTCCCTATGTTCCTTACTTCTGTGTGCTTGCCGTTAGCAAAATAAAAGCTCATTTCACTTAAGATTGTCCTCGATGAAGACGATAAAAATTATTAAATCTCACCACTTGAATACATATCTTTTTAACATTCTGTGTGACACAATGGGAAATAGGCATAAAGCATTTCCACTCATCTCAAAGTGCGTTGGTCTTGTTGAACTGCTTGCGTGCGGTTATTTGCATTATGAGCTGAGCTTAGCTGCCATCTTCTTGGGATACCACCTTCACTTGAATGAGAAATTGTAATAATTCAGACTTCAGTTTCTGGCAGACATTTTCTCAAGAATGAAGTGAGCCTGTCATTTTAAGGAAAACTACTGCCATTGTTTGTTGTCAGTAATTAAATTTGAGCTTTCAAATGACATTTGAATTTTGGAACGTGTATATCCACCACCATGGGCAAGGCAGCTCTCTGAGACTTAGACTTCTAATGAGAGTGGTGATATTAATGAATGTGCTTCTTAAAATCTTGTATAAGAAATGCATCAACATTTGGAAGACCTGTATACGTCAATGAACTTGATGTTTTCTAAATGATCAATGCATGGTCTCACAGAATCGCATGAGTAAAACACCATACAGAGTGCAAGGTAGACCAATGATTTTAATGTAACAGGGTATGATAGTTTATTATACGGTTTTAGATTCCATATTGCAGCTAATCCTTAAGAAACGACCACTTGTCAAGTTTTGGTGTAGTGTTTCAGAAGAATCATTACAATTATCTAAAAACTGTAAAAATCCTCCTTTTTTCACTGCATATTTGTGCTAGGCTATGTTTTCTTCATGGGTACACAGATTGAATACAGAAGCAGATATGAGAATCCGGTTGTCTTCTATTAAGCCAGAAAAAGAAAAAAAGTTAAAGATGCTACTCTTCTCACCGTTTTTTTGTTTTGGAAACTAGTTATTTTTTGTTAAAATGTCACTCATATGAACATGTAATACATTTATAATTGTTTTAAAAGTATTACTATTTAAAAATTTTTCAGTTTTAATTTTTAATATGATGAGTATCAATGTATATAATCCTAACTAACAAAAGTTCTTTGGAATCCTTAGTACTTTCTAAGAGTGTAAAGGGGTCTAGAAACCAAAATGTTTGAAAACCACTTCTCTACAGATCACAGCACAATGTTGACTTCTATAGTCTTCTGTAGATGAAGATCTTTACCACTTCCCCACAGTGCTAGCTCCTTAGAACTCTTTAATTCAATTTACTCTCTTCCTACTTTTTGTGTTATTGGAATTTTTGCAGTTTAGTGCTACATAGATTTTAAACCCTAAAAGATATCACTTTATACAGTCAGTGTTCATTTGTGTTTGGTCTTATACCTTCCTGCATTTCTATGCTTCCATCTGGGATCGTGTTCCTTCTGTCTGAAGAAATCCCTTAGCATTTAATTTAGTGAAGACGTACTAATGATGAGTTCTCTGATTTTGTCTAAAAACGAAAATTGCTTTTTCATTTTTTTTTTTTTAAGGAACAGGGTCTCACTATGTTGTCCAGGCTGTTTTCGAGCTTTTGGGCTAAAGCAATCCTACTGCCTCAGCCTCCCAAGTAGCTAGGTCTTTTTCATTTTTTATGTTGAAATGAAGTTTCAATACTTAATAATATTTTAAAAATAATAAAGAATTCCCATATACCCAGATTCCTGAAATGTTAACATTTACTTCATCATATAATCTCTCCCTCTCATCTTCTTTTCTTCTTTCCTCAACATGTGTGTGCTATCAAAATCAGGAAAATAACTTTATAAAATTCTATTGTCTGATCTACAGACCTTAGTAAAGTTTAGTCAATGGTCCTTAATAATGTCCTTTATAGCACAAAAAAAGCAGTTTTTTCTAGTCCACCATCCAATCCATGATCATGAATTGCTTACAATTGTCGTAAGTTAAGCCTCCTTTAACTTGTAACAATGTATCCTAGTCTTTTATGACCTCGACATTTTTGTAAGATATAGGTCAGTTTTGTATACCGTACCTCAGTTTAGATTTGTCTGATGTTTTCTCATGGCTAGATTTAGTTTATGCATTTTTTGGTAAGCACACCACTAATGAGAAATAACACTTTTATGGATGCTGAAATTTGAATTTCATGTATCATGAAATTCTTTTTTGTCTTGTCTTAACTATTTAAAAATGTAAAAACTATTCTTAGCTTGCAGGCCATCTGAAAATAGACAGTGGCTGAAATTGCCTCTGTCCATAGTTTCCCACCTCTGCAGTTTTTCTTCATTGACTTGCAGTATCTCTGTCACGTAAACTTCCTATGTGTATTCAGATGTACTCTGTCCAACTGATATGTCTCTTTGTGTACCAGTGTCACAGTGTCACATAGGTTTATTATGTTTAAATTAATCTTTCCTTATCATCTTTTCAATTCTCAGAGTTTTCTTGGATATTCTTATTTATTACTTTATATATGCTTTTCAAAATTAGCTTGCCCAGTTAAAAACAAAAAAATAGGACAGGTCTGGTGGCTCATGCCCATAATCCTAACATTTTGAGAGACCAAGGTGGAAGGATCACTTGGGGCTAGGAGTTGACCAGTCTGGGCAACATAGTGAGACCCTCATCTCTACAAAAACTTTAAAAATAGAAAAATTAGCGAAGTATGGTGGCATTTACCTCTAGTCCCAGCTACTTGGGAGGCTCAGGTAGGAGGATTGCTTGAGCTCAGGAGTTTGAGGTTGTAGTGAGCTAGGATCATGCTACTGCATTCCAGCCTGGGCAAGAGAGAGACCCTGTCTCTTAAAAACACACACACACACACACACACACACGGAGAGAGAGAGAGAGAAAGAGAGAGAGAGAGAAAAGACTGTTTTCTTAAAAATTGAAGTCACATTAAATGTATAGATTTAGCACAGATGACATATTTATAATATTGATATTTCCTATATAAGAATAAAGTAATCTTTTCCAGTATTCAAGTTTTCTTTAGTGTCCCTCAGTATGTTTCTCTAGACCATGTACATTTCTTTTTACACTTATGTCTTGACAATGTGACTTTCTATTGCTGCTTTGAATGGGATCTGTTGCTTCATCATGCTTTTCAACCAGTTTTTAAATTTGAAAGCCATTTTTACGTACTAATTTTGAATACAGATACATAGCTAAATATTTACATTGTTTGTGGTAGGTTAATTCATATTAATTGTCCAGATACTCTCTGGAAATAATACTTTTATCTATTCTTTTTCATTGCTTGTACCTATTACTTCTCTTCTTGTCCAGTTGCATCAGCTAGTACCTCCAGAACAGTAATAAATAAAACTGATGATTGTGAACATACTTGCTCTGTTTTTGGCCTTCAATAATATGCTTTTAGCCACGCCTGTAAATCCCAGCACTTTGGGAGGCAGAGGCAAGAAGATTGCCCGAGTCCAGAGGCTCAAGACCAGGCTGGGCAACTTGACGAGACCTCGTCTCTACAATAAATAGAAAACAATTAGCTGGGCATGGTGGCACGTGCCTGTAGTTCCAGCTACTTGAAAGGCTGAGGCAGAAGGATCACCTGAGCCCAGCAGATTGAGGCTGCAGTGGCCGTGCCACTGTACTCCAGCCTGGGCAACAGAGCGAGACTCTTACTCAAAATAAATAAATAAATAAGTAAAATAAAAATAATAATATGCTTTTACATCTTCTTTTTTTTTAATTTCAGAAGTGCTCTTTTACATCTTCTTAATACAAATAATGCCAGCTTTGGGGAGTGACATTAACACATATGCACAGGTATACCTCCCCCCCATATACATACACACACACTCATCATGCTAAGGAAGGATTCATGTATTCTTATTAAGAGTTTTTAACTTAGAATGTATATTGAATTACATCACATGATCCTCATCACTTGCAGAAATAATCATGTAATTGTTATCTTGATCTATTAATATGACAAAATATATCAATAGATAATAATGAATTATTATGTTTGTGTGTGTGTGTGTGTGTGTGTGTGTGTGTGTGTGTGTGTGTGTGTTTTGAGTTGGAGTCTCACTCTGTTGCCCAGGCTGGCATGCACTGGCATGCTCACGGCTGCCACAGCTTTGACCTGCTGGGCTCAAGTGATCATTCCATCTCAGCCTTCCAAGTAGCTGGAACTCCAGGTGTGTGCTACCATGTATGGCTAATTTTTAAATTTCTTTTAGAGACGAGGTCTTGCCAAGTTCCCCAGGCTGGTCTTGAACCACTGAGCTCAGGCAATCCTTTTGCCTCCACCTCCCGAAGTGCTGGAATTACGGGCATGAGCCGCTGCGTCTAGCTTATTATTATTTTTTAATATGCTAGCTTCTTTGTGCCGTTATTTTTTCCAGCAGTTAGCAGAAATAGCCATAAGTATGGTTTTATGTATTCATGCCCTCAGGCATCATGAATTTGAGGGTATTTGGAAAAATTGAAGTAGAGCATGGGTATCTAGTCTTAGAAGTAGCAGATGCACTAAAGACCAAACATTGCTAATATGATGAATGTCAAGTTCTAATCCTATAATACTAAAACGGTGTTTATATTTTAGTAAAATCACGAATATTCGTTATAATAAATGTGAAAAGTACGTAAGTATTTTTCACAACTGAGCCATGCATGTAGTATGTGATAGCTGTGCTCTCTCTTCTGTAAAATATTTTATTTTTCTTAGAGCTAATAATGGGCTCTATTTGGGAATGGGGCAGATTGCTTAGCTGTATACTTATCACAATTAATCCTCAATCTGCCTGAGCTGTAAAATTGCCTTGGTAATATCAAAGTCATCAGGTAACTTGTTGCTTTCTTGGTGCAATTTCTAGAGCCCTCTGCCCTGCCATCTGTCTGGACTGTTTGCTCTCTAGACCTGCTGCCTAGCTGTCCCCATGATGCTGGGAAGACCCTTTTTCTCTCTTTTGTGGTTGATTCCCTGTCTTTTGGCATCTATGTGCTGTTCTATCTTGAATTGCTTCTTTGGGTTGGTAGAATAGATCCTTCAATACCTCCTGAGAAGTGTGCATGGGAGGTAAACTTTTTAAGATCAAGCATGTCTGAAAATATCTTAATCTGCCTTTCTATTTCATCTTTAGATTGGCTGGGTTTAGAATTCTAAATGGGAAATAATTTTTTATCAGAATTTTGAGGGCACAACCCGTTGTCTTCTGTCTTCCAGGGTTGCTGCTGAAAAGTCTGAGGTTGTTCTCATTTCTGATCCTTTCTAGATAATGAACCATTTATTTCCCTCTGAAAGCTGTGCTTCCTGTCTACATTTTTCTACATATTCTGAAATTTCACAGTGATGTGTATCAGAGGTTCTTTTTTTACTTTCATTTACTGTGTTGGTCACTTGATGAGTTCTTTCATTGGAAACTCATATCCTTCAGTTATGTGAACTGTTTTTGTATTTTTTTTTAATGATTTCTTCCCTTTGTGATATATGTTCTACTTTTCAAGAATTCCTGTTAGTTGGATGGTAGATGTCTTGGGGACCCTCAAATATTTAAGAAAAAAATCTTTTTATTTTCCTGTTTTCCATCTTTTTTGTCCTACTTAATGTATAATTTCTCCCAGTATTTTTCTTCTAATAATTTTATTTTCTGATATCTTTCTTGAATATTGAAATTTGTTCTGCTCTCAGATTTTTAGTTTGTAAGAATGCATTCTTTTCTCTGAGTGTTCCTTTTCCCCCCAGTATTCTGTTCTTGTTTTATGGATGCAACATTAACTTTTTTCTCTGAGAATTAAATTTTCTCTGTTCCTGGTATAATTTCTGTTACTTCCAGGTTCTTTTTTGTTGTTTTGGGGGCTCTGATTTTCATTTTCATGGTTTCTCTCAAATGTCTGGTGATCTTTGGCTGACCAGTATTTAAGACAGAAGCTCTAAAAAACTGATTGGAAAGTCTCTGGGCATGAGTTCTTTTTAACATGTAAATGTAAGATGAGGAAAATCAGAAGTACGTGATCAAGCTGCCATGTCTAGCTGGAGATCTCCTTAAAGGGACTTTCAACAATAATTTTGACTAGACACAGTTTTCACTTTGTATACAACTTTAGAATCTAACTTCTAACTAAGATGTGATTCTATTTTAATGTTCCAAATATTAATAGTAATTGCTTCTGGGAATGTGGGTGATTTTTCTCGTCTGGTGCCTTTAAACTTTTCAGAATTTTTGAAAAGTTTTTTTATAAAGAAAGTAGAATGGTGTTTTCTGGGGGCTGTGGGGAGGGAGTATAGGAAACTGTTTAAAGGGTTCAGAGTTTCAGTTTAGTAAGATGGATTGGGTTCTGGAATGGATAGTTGTGACGGTTGTACAACAATGTGAATGTACTTAAAACCACTGAACTATACACTTAGAAAATGGTTAAGGTGGTAAATTTTATGTTATGTGTATCTTCCACGATTAAAATTTTTCAGTCTTTGAATATTCATAATCAGAAAAATGACAAAGTTTGTGAGTTTTCATGATCTTGTGCTCAACCATCTTGTTTGTAGGATATCTGGGAAAATTGAAGCAGCATGTTGAACTTTTGATTAATTTAGTGGAATCAGATGACTGGATACTGGCCACAAGTTAGAGACTTTATTCCACTGTTACCTAAGATCAAAAATTTTCTGAAATTAAAGACTTACAGACCCAATTTGTTAAACTGCTCATATTCCATGAGGACAAAAATAATAGCTTTCTTGTTTACTGTATCTCTTGCACATATCTGATTTGGTAAGCTCTCAATAATTATATGTTGATGAATAAACAAGTTAACAGGATGTGCCAGTGCTCCAAAAAATCATGCTGGCATAATCGGTTACCTATACGAAGAACCTTGACCCTTATGTTACAACATATACAAATAAGGTAAGTCTATAAAGCTTCTAGGAAAACACAGGAGAATATCTCCATGACCTTGGGGTGGACAAAGATTTCTCAGTTAGGTTACAAAACCCACTAACCATAAAAGAAAAAAGCTGCTATATCAAGGTGAAGCACTACTATTCATGAAAAGATAACAGTACTGGAAGAAGATATGCATAATACAGCCATGTGTCACTTAACAATGGGGATATGTCTGAGAAATGTGTTATTAGACAATTTTGTCATTGTGTGAACATCATAGTGTGTACTTACACAAATCTAGATAGATTAGCCTATCACACGTCTAGGCTCTATGGCATAGCCTGTTGCTCCTAGGTTGTAAACCTGTACAGCATGTGACTGTGCTGAATACTGTAGGCAATTGTAACACAATGGTAAATGTTTGTGTATTTAAACATATCTAAAGATAGAAAAGATAATACATTACACTGTGTTATGATGGTTACAACAACACTAGAAATTTTTCAGCTCCATTGTAATGTTATGGAGCCACCATGGTGTGTAAGATCTCTGGTTGACAGACATGTCATTATGTGGTGCGTGACTGTATATTTATTTGATGGACGTCTTGTATCTAGAATATATAGAGAACTACAAATCAATAAGGAAAAGTCAAGTAACCTAATTTTTAAAACTATGCAAGCCGGGCTCGGTGGCTCAGCCTGTAATCCCGTGCCTTGGGAGGCTGAGGTGAGTGGATTGCCTGAGCCCGTGGGTTCGAGACCCACCTGGGCAACTTGGTGAGAACTCATCTCTACAATAAATCAAAAAATTAGCCGGGCGTGGTAGCGCTCGCCCGTAGTTCCAGCTACTTGGAAGGCTGAGGTGGAAAGATTGCCGGAGCCCAGCAGGTTGAGGCCTGCTCCCGGCCACCGCACTCCAGTCTGGGCGACAGAGTGAGACTCCAACTCAAAAAAAAAAAAACAAAAAAAACCCGAAAACTGTGCAAAAGACTTGAACCAGTACTTTATTAAAGAGCATTTCCAAATGGTTAATAAACATATGAAAAGATGCCTAAGATCATTTCTTATCAGGGTAATATAATTTAAAGC
>CAUYQG010053524.1:0-35459 GCA_963574415.1 Tarsius wallacei
CAAACATAAATAAATTCCATAAGTTTGAAATTTTGCTATGCACATTTTCAGACCACAGTGGAATAAAAATAAATACCAACATCAACAACATTTTCCCAAAACCCACAGAGTCCACTAAATAGCATAATGCTGAACAATTACTGGGTCAACACTGAATTCAAAGCAGAAATTAAAAGATTCTGGAAACAAATGAAAATGAAGAAACAGCTTACCAAAACCTCTGGGATGCCATGAAAACATTTCTAACAAGGGAATTTATATCTCTATGAAACACATCAAGAAAACAGTAAGATCACAAGTGGAGAGCCTAACAAATTACTGAAGGGAGCTGGAAAGAGAATATCACCAAAACCCCAACTTTAACAGAAGAATTCAAATCGCCAAAATAAGAACCCAAATAAGGAGCATAGAAGACAAACATAGAGAACATCAGCAAAACAAAAAGCTGATTCTTTGAAAGAATTAACAAGATTGATTGACCCCCCCCAGCCAGAATGACGAAGAAAAAGAGAGATAAAACACAAATAAGCACAATCAGAAATACAAAAGTTTAAATCACAACTGACCCTGAAGAAATACAAAAGATTATCAGAGATTACAATGTACACCTGTATGGAAACAAACTTGATAACCTAAATGAAATGGAGGATTTCTGACATCACACAACCACTCCAGATTGAAACAAGAAGACATTGAGACACCAAATAGACCAATAACAATCTAGGAAATTGACTCTGTCATATGAAAACTACCTACAGTAAAAAAGCTCTGGATAAAATAGCCTTCTAACAGAATTCCACAAAATGTACAAGGAGAAGCTGATACCAATTCTTTTGAAAGTATTCTAGCCTATTGAGAGAGACGATATTCTTCCCAAATCATTTTATGAAGCTAACATCACAGTGATATACCCAAACCAGGTAAAGCTTCAACCAAAAAAGAGAACTACAGGCCAATATCCCTTATGAACATAGATGCAAAAATCCTCAACAAGAAGATTCTAGCAAATCAGATCCAAAAACAAATCTCAAAAATCATCCCCCATGACCAAGTAGGCTTCATCTCCAGAATGCAGGTTTGGTTCAACATTCGCAAGACCATAAATGTAAAGTACATCCACAGATGTAAAAATAGGAACCACATGATTATAATATTAGATCCAGAAAAAGCTTTTGATAAAATCCAGCATCCCTCCTTGATAAAAACCTTCAAACACCTAGGTATAGAAAAAACATACCTCAAAATAGTAAGTGCTGTCTATGATAAACCCACAGCTAACATATTGCTAAATGGACAGAAACTGGAAACATTCCCCCTGAAAATAGAACAAGACAAGACTGCCCACTCTCACCTCTCTCTTGTTTAACATTGTGTTAAAAGTCCTAGCTAGGGCAATTAGAGAAGGAAATCAGGGGTATCCAAACAGGAAAAGAGGAAGTCGTTATCTCTCTTTGCTGATGATTCAATCTTATACCTTAAAAATCCAAGAAAATCTGTCAAAAACCTGCTTGCACTGATAAAGGACATTGTCAAAGTCTCAGAGTACAAAATAAACGTGCAAAACACAGTTGCATTCCTATACATCATTGACAAGCAGGCAGAGACCCAAATTAACACCACAATTCCATTCACAGTAGCCACCAAAAAAATGAAATACCTCGGCATCTTCCTAACCAGAGAAGTGAAAGACCTTTACAATGAGAACTACAAAACACTGCTCAAAGAAATCCAAGAAGACACAGACAAATGGAAGAATATCCCATGCTCATGGATAAGAAGAATCAACATTGTCAAGATGTCCTACCAAAGGCAACCTACAGATTCAATGCAATACCCATTGTTACCAACATCATTCTTCTCAGAGCTGGAAATGATAATACAGAAATTCATATGGAAACATAAATGACCACGAACAGCCAAAACAATCCTTAGCAAAAGAAACAAAACAGGAAGTATCACACTTCCAGACTTCAAACTTTACTATAAGGCTACAGTAATCAAAACAAGCTGGTATTGGTACAAGAACAGGCACACCTGACCAATGGAACAAGATAGAGATTCCGCAAACAAAGCCTCAATTTCTCAACCAACTCGTCTTTGACAAAGCCTCCTACAACAACCACTAGGGAAAGATCTTATTCAGCAAATGGTGCTGGGAAAACAGGTTGTTCACATGCAGAGGACTGAAACGGGACCTCTACCAATTACCATACACAAAAATTAATGCTAAATGGATCAAAGACCTAAATGTAAAACCTCAAACTATAAGAATCTTAGATAACACAGGAGACACACTTAGGGAAATTGGAACTAGGAACCAATTCCTACTCAGTAACCTAAAGGCCAATACCTTAAGAAATAAGATAGACAAATGGGACCTCCTCAAACTAACAAGCTTCTGCAAAGCAAAAAAAACCTTCAAAAGAGCAGGGAGACAGCCCACAGAATGGGAAAAATTATTTGCATATCATATCTGACAAAGGCCTAACAACTAAGATCTACAAGGAGCTCAAATGCACTGAAAGGTAAACAGCCCCTTTAAAAAGTGAGCAAAAGACTTGAATAGACACTTCTCAAAAGAAGATATACTGGCAGCCAATAGACACATGAAAAAGTGCTCAGCCTTACTCATGGTCAGAGAAATGCAAATCAAAACCACATGGAGACACCACCTAACCCCATTAAGAATGGCCATAATTAATAAAACAAACAACAGATGCTGGTGAGGATGGAGAGAAAAAGGAACACTTCTACACTGATGGGAATGCAAACTAGTGCAACCTCTTTGGAAGACAGTGTGGCGATTTCTGAAAGAACTAGAAATTGATCTTCCATATGACCCAGCCATTCCCCTATTGGGAATATACCCAGAGGAACTAAAATCATTCTACAAAAAAGATACCTTCACAGGTATGATTGTTGCAGCTCTATTCACAATAGCAAAAATATGGAAACAACTATGTTGCCCATCGAAGCTGGACTGGATAAAAAATATGGCACATATATGTAATGGAATATTAGGCAGTCATAAAGAAGGACAAACATATGACCTTTGCAGCAACTTTGATGGATTTGAAGTCGATCATACTCAGTGATCTATCACAGAAACAAAGAACAGAGTTTCATATGTTCTCATTCATAAGCAGATCTTGAACAATTATAATACTAGAAGAAAGCGATTAGCAGTAACGGGAAACTGTCAGGGGAGGAGGGATGGGATTGGCAGTTGAGGGAAACTGCTAGGGGAGGGAGGGGCATACCTCATCCACATATCAATGTTTGTTATACCTAACCCTGAATTGTACCCCACATATTTATAATAAAATAAAATTTTAAAAAACCAATGATTAAACAGTTCCTGTCTGCCATCACATTCTATTTACATTATCATATTTAACTCTCACAATAACCCATTTCAATAGTCAGCAGTCTAAGCTATGCTGCATTAACAAGCCACCTCAAAAATCTCAGAGTCCTAACATAGGAAAGATTTATTTCTCACTCATTCTACCTATTAGCTAGCTGAAGATTTTGCTACTCTGAGACCAGGACAGCAAAACATTCTGGAATGTTTTCTCTGGAACATTCCTGGTAGGTATCTGAAACACTGTTGGCTGGCACTGCAGAGAAGGGAACGCTCTGGACAGCATCTGACTTTACCAACTAAATGCTCAAGTCTAAAAATGTCACATGATGATTTTGTGCAAACTCATTGGCCAGATATACGTGCTAAAGGAAAAGAAGCAAAATATTTGCTCCAAGGCAAATGTCATTATTATCCTACATTTTATAAAAGAGGAACGATAAGTGAAAGAGCTTGTCCAAGATTATACAGCCAGATATGTTGAGCCCAGATTTGACTTTCTGACTTGACTTTTCACCTTCTCTGATAGAGAAAGAAGTATAAATACTATAATATAAAATTGAGATGCATGAAAGGGCAAACTGAGGCGATGTGGATTGGTGGCGATACCACGGGAATAATGCAAGATAGCAACCAAGTAAGAAATAGAAGGAAGTAAATTTTATTATTCATCTTTTACAAATTGGAAAGGAGGCTGACAGAGCAAGTGTGGTATCGAAGGGCCAAGAACTATATATATTTAAGGGCCTTTGGTATAAGGAAGATTTGGGCCTAGCATGATCTGGGCCAAAAGGAATGTCCAGGGCTGCAGGATTTTGATATTGATTGTAGCCACATGAGTCTTAGATCTTGACATCATCAGACATTAGCATCTCATGCATTCAGGTGGTGGGCTAGACAGGAGGAGACAAAGGGAGGGGTTTTTCATAAACTTCTTAGCAAAAGGTGGTCTATTAACATTTCTATGAATCTGTCCTTGTCTTGCTTTTGACAACTTGCCAAGGGGGTGGGGTAGGCTGCCAGCTTGGCCTGTAATAATGTCCTAAAACCTGCCTATTGGAAATTTATCTTTGTCCAATCTGTGCTAGATTCAAAGCATGTCAATTTGAGCACAAATAGCTATGATGAAGCAAAATGTGAACTGTTTATTCTAAGTTTCTTGGGGATTCCTCCTTTCAATGAAGTCATAGCTTAAACAAAAAATAAAGCTCAAAAAAGCTGCAGGAAATGAATAATTCTAATTCAGTGGTGAATGATCTAAAAGAGAAAAACAAAAAAACAGAGCCTTGTGAATATGTGGCTCGAGTTGAATCTTGAAAAATGGGAAGGGCATTCCAAGTAAAGAGTAGAGGGAAGTAAAGGCATAGAGATGGAAAAGCAGAGGATGAGTTGGGACCTGTAAGACATGTGGACAGAGGGAGAAGGGGAAATTGAGAGAAGGTAAGTGGAGATGTGGAAGGAGATGTTAAAAATGGACAGACTACAGGCTTGATTTTCTCGGCCATAAGATTTGTAGAGGGTATTGTTCTAGAATACCACATACCCTAAAAAGAAAAAGCACTGAAGCACAAACACATTCAATAATGTCAAAAGCCTTCACGTTTATAGAATTATAGCATTTCTAGAGTTCTATAGAGTGCATGGAATATTGTAGCTTTTTGATAAATATTTATTGCACATTGAATGATTTCCAGGTTTAGGGTTAGGGTAAGGGTATGTCTCTCTCCCAGCTCTTGGTGGTTTTCTGGAGATCTCCAGTATTCTTTGCCTTCTGCTGCATCACTCTTTCCTCTGCCTTTGTCTTCACATGGTGTTTTCCCTTTGTGTAGTCACATTGTCTTCTTTCTTTGCATGTCTATCTCTGTGTCTAAATTTCCCCTTTTATAAGAAGTCAAGACCTATTGGATTATAGGCTCACCCACTTCAGCATCTCTTCATCTTAATTAATTATATCTGCAAAGACCATATTTCAAATGAGGTCACATTGTGGGGAATTGGAGAGAAGAAATTCAGCATATGAATCTGGGGTAGGGTACATTACTCAAGCCTTTATCGAACTGTTAGCTAGTTGACTGTGCTTGGTTATTTATGAGCTAAGATAGTTTGCAGATGATTAGGCTATCAGCATATAATGGAGATATTTGAAATTTACCAGAAGGTAAACCACAGTGACAGTGCCCTTGTTATGGGGGTGAATTGTGTTTCCCTGTATCCCAGGATGTGCCTGTTAGGAAATAGTCTTTAAAGAGGTCATTAAGATTGAAAGAGGTCATTAACGTGGGCCCTAATTCAACATGAATAGTGTCCTTATAAGAAGGAGAAATTAGAACACAGACATGCACAGAAGAAAGGACCATGTGAAGTCAAAGGGAGAAAAAGCCTTCTACAAGTCAAGGAGAAAGGCCTCAGAAAAAAACAACCCTGCTGACAACTTGACCTCAGACTTCCAGTCTCTAGAATTCTGAGAAAATTAATTTCTGTTGTTTATGCCACCCAGTCTATGGTACTTTGTTATGGCAGCCCTAGAAAATTAAGGCAGTCCTTAGTAATCTAATAACGGTAATTTCAGGTATTGTGTCAGGTCAGTGTGGAGACAGCACTTTGGAAGTGGAGAACATTGTGCCTTTCCACATAACTAACTCTAATGTATCTAGAAATAAGACAAATTTAGTGCTCTTTTTATAATCTGTTGGTTGTCAAACTCCAGCAGTCCTGAAGCTCAGAGGAAGACATATTTATAAAGCACTCCACTTTAACAGGACCTGGCATCATAAATGTTACCATATTATTTGCTCCTGGGACCCTTAATGGCAAATGTTTTGTTGCATCTGTAACCAACAGGAAAAAATACATTGAATATAAGACAGGATCAGAGTGGGGAAGAATGAAATAGTGGAAAAGGAAAAACAATAGGAAAGAAGGGAAAAAAGAAACAGGGGAAAAGAAAAAGGGAGAATGAGAGACACAAGAACTAATGTTAGTCTACAGCAGGGTTTCTCGGCTTCAGCACTACTGACATTTGGGACTGGATAATTCTGTGTTGTGAGGGTCATCCTGTGCACTGCAGGATGTTTAGCAGCATCCCTGTCCTCTACCCACGAGATACCAGGAGCACCCCTTCCCCTAGTTGTAACGACTAAGAGTCTCTCCCAGACAATGCCAAATGTATCCTGGTGGGAAAAGTCGCCATGGTTGATGGTATGATTTCTCAAAAAACATGAAAATGGCAGTTTTAATTTTATAGGATGAAGGACAGAAAGTGAGGAAATGCATAAAAACACATAAAGATAGGAAGATGGGGTGTGTCCATGATCCCTGCACATCTCATGGTTTGAGGGGGGGGGTCTTAGATTGGATGAATACAGCTGAGGATTCGGCACACAATGTGCTATTTTTGGGGCACAAATATAACTTACTTATGCTTTACAATTTAGTCAGTTGATTCTATGTACTTGTAACAGTTGCCTCACTTTTCTTCTAGCAAAAGCAGCTTCCTACATACTCATAACATGGAGCACTAAGCCAAGTACAATTATATAGATTGAGGTTTCACTTCTTTTTCCTAATTGGTCCGTGCATGATACTTCTTTGATGTAATACTCTTCCTCAGCTAAAAGGTGGTAAAGGGTATCTCAAGTCTTTGTCTCTGTTCATTTTAATGAGATCAGTGGGCAACGAGGAGACAATATTATCTTAAAAGCTGGGGTTCTGGCATCAGCAAACCTGGATTCTACCACCAGGAAGTGGTTTTACTTTGCCAGGTTATTCTTCCGAGTCTTCACTTTTCTCTTCTGTAAAATGGGGTAAAAAAATAGTACCTCAAATGAGCCATTGTAAGAATAAAACTAATAATAAAACATGCTTAGCATAGGCCCTGAATAGGATGCAGTAAATATTAATTGTATTTTTACCAGCCAAGGGCAATCAGGAAGCTGAAGGACTCAGATATAGTTATATTAGAAGTTATCAAAAAGTTCTTTATTTTGAAAAAGGGGTGTTGTTGACTGTCCTGATAGTGGTAACCACTGAAGAAGGAAGGGGCACCTCATGAGAAATGGAGCAGGGGTTGTTTGGAAAACCTCTTCAGCTAGATGAGAAAAATCTCCTATACATTCTTCAAGACTCATCTCAATTGACCCAACCTGAGGAAGCCTGCCCAGATGGTCTACCCCAAAATCAGCACCCTAAACGTGAGTGCTCCCCAAAATTTAAATGCATGCCTGCCTTTTTCTACAACTGTGTGGTGAGCTCCTGTAAAACAGAAACTCAGTTGTTCACTTGTATAGACACAGTGCCCGTTATAATGCCTGGAACTTAGCAAATACACGGAAGATAACGGAAAAATAATTGGCCAAAATCAATTTCTGATTTGGGGAGGGAGTGGCCGTTGATCACCTATGAATTTCCAGTCAACCCAAGTATGTGATCATTTCTTTGCTATATTTTCCAAATCTATTTCTATCAAGGCCTTATCAGGTTGAATAACCAGCATCAAAACCACAGTTTGAAGCAAGAAAGAGAAAAAAAATTTTGATTCACAGTTTTATTTTCCAACACAATGCCCAATGGTTCATTTTGTAGTAGACATGATTTTTCACACTAACCGGTCAATCGGAGAGTCAACCAGCTTCTGGACTGATTCAGCTTATTGCCTTCTAACAGTGAGCTCCTAGACAAAGAGCAACTGGAGAATTTAGACATAAGAAAATATGTATTTAATTTAAATAACAAAACAAAAATAACTTGCTTGCATGTTGTACCTGGTTTTCAAAGTCTCCTGATTTGAATTTTTATCCTATAGTCTCTGAAAGATAAAAAGTCACCCAACCAATTGAAAAAGCTGATCAGCTCTGCTTATTGACTAGGCAAATGAAATTTTCGCATGTTAAAAAAAAAAAAGAAACCAGGCGCGGTGACTCATGCCTGTAATCCCAGCACACTGGGAAGCAGAGGTGAGAGGGATTGTCTGAGCTCAAGGGTTCAAGACCATTTTGGGCAATGTGGCGAAATCTCGTCTCTACCATAAATCAAAAAATTAGCTGGGCCTGGTGGCACCAGCCTGTGGTTCCAGCTACTTGGAAGGCTGAGGAGGAAGGATCACCTGGGCCCAGTAGGTCAAGGCTGCGGTTGCTGTGTGCTTGCTACTGTACTCCAGCTTAGGCGACAGAGTGAGATTCCAACAAAAAAAAAAGCAAAAGAAAAAGCTGGTGAGTCTGCCCTCCTTCCACTTTTTTGTATACTTCCAAGTTCAGAAGTTGTAGGAAAACATCTGTATTCTTTCAAACCCATTAGCATAGATGCATGTTCCCCTGGGCCAGTAACCAGTTGACTGCATGGTTGCAAATAAATAGAAGTTGGAAATCTGGAATGGAGGAGAAAGAGCAGTAGAGGCCTATGAACTATGAAATAATTCTAGTGGAGGGTAACATTCTGAAGTATTCAAGAATATGCATTTGCATAGAGCTCCAGGGTCATAGAAAAAAGACCAGCAAAACTTGACAAAATTAAAATTTCACAGTATATTAATTCCATTTTTGCTTGTTTGTTTTTGCTTGGTTTCCTTTTTAGGAAAGGCATTTCAATTCAATTCAACAAGCATTGTGAACTTACTGTGTGCAAAGCATGGGAATGAAAGACATGAGAACGAATATGACACGGCATTTGTTTCATGATAACGGAGTAGTTAGAAAAGACAATTAAAATTGTGTTTACCATAAGATATTAACAGTTACCACTTATTAATGCTTACCATGTTTATCTAGAAAAATCAGTATAGCAGATGGTAAGATCATGAACACAGGAGGCAATGAGACAGTTCAAAATCTGATCCACCATTTCATTGTGTGACACTGAGAGTTCCTCCACCCCTCTGCGTCTCAGTTGCTCATCTGTCAATTTGAAGAAACCAAAGTGTTCACGATGTTATTGTGAGAAATAAATGGGTTGATATGCATAAAGTACTTATACATAGTAGACGTGCAATAATTCTCACTGGATCAGGAATTAAGATTGGCATTTCAGGCTGTTAGCAGAACTTTACCTAAGCACCTCATTAGCATCCAACCAACCCATTAGCCAGTCTTCTGATTACAGAGTAGTTGGATTCTCCTTTGTTTAGAAAAAGATTGGTGCATCTCAGAATGCACTGTGAGCAAGGAATGCCTTTGGGGATTAAAATAATCCCTCTTTAAAATGAGAAATACACTAAAACTACAAATGTGTTGTGTGATTTCAGCCCTGTAGGTAATCTGTTCTTTTTTCCAACTTAATTTCTTCCTTATTTACTTGATCCATCATGTTAATGAAAACAGTAGCTTTTCAGGATTATTTCAAGGTTTTGTTTTGACTTTTTTAGTAAAACTACTATCATTTTTAACAATATTTATTGCCGGAAAGCTGTGCCCATTCGAATCAATTCTTCCGTAAATATAAGTGAGCTAATACTCAGAAACACTCAGAACTGCAAAGACTTCAAAGAGGTTCAGCAAGAACTCTCCCCCAAGGATTCTGAAATATGGTTGAAAAGATAAGACAGACGCACACAACAAAGTTCAATAAAACATCAGGCAAATGACTGCAAACTATGTCGGAAGCAAGAACAGCAAGCTATGTGTGACCAAGCCCACCTTGGTGGAAAATGATGCCTATTCCAGTGGGAGTTTTTATTTTTACAAGTTTATGTTCATCGAAGTATGACTGAGAAAAGCAGTTTTCCATAAATCAGCTAATATACAAATTATACCAATCCTTTGAAAATTATTTTTGGAGGACTCAACTTTGACCACGATCTGAAAAAAAAAATTACTGCCAGTTAGCCTTTGGCAGTTCAAAGCAAAATGACATATTTTAAACTATCTGGATACTGCTATTTCTCATGAGGGCTGTACATATGTAGGAAACTTGGTCATAAAACAAAGTAGAAAGGGTCTGATGATCTGTCCCATGATCTGGGCACTGGTCACACCTGTGAGTTCATTTTTCAAAATTCACTTAAAATTTGTATTCTTTCCTTTATACTTGCCTTACTTCAGTGTAAATTTTACATTAAAAATCGGAAAAGAATAAATGAGGTAAGCAAGGACCCTTTAGAATCCTCTCCCATTTTTCATTTCTGCTTTTTTCTTCAGTCACCTTAAAACAGTATGACCTTGCGTTTCATATAGATTTGCTTTTTGTATCATTCATTTGTGTTGTTAACTGCGCCAGGACAATTTGTCTAATTCCCCCATATCCTTGCTTAAAGTTTTTTATGGCTCTGATAGAAACAGATTCCCTTTGGTCTGAAAAATTAGCCTTGGTTCTCAAAAGAGATTTTCAAAAGTTTTGGCTAAAAAAAAGCCATGGAAACGTCTGAAGGGACAATTTGCCATGGTTACTGTAAGATGATGGAGCTCCAGGAAAGGCTCCCCTCCTGCTGCACCCTGGGTAGGAAAGATTTCTGTGCTATTGGCTAATAATTACTCAGCATTTATCTATTCCAGGTTTCGTTCTAAGCACTTTAAACATATTGGCATGCTCAACATCTCAATGAGGTAGAAGCTATCAATATTTTCATCTTATAGATGAGAAACTGGAAGCAGAAAGAGGTGAAACCTTTTGCCTAAGGTTGTACAGTAAGCAAATAGAGAAATGGAATAAAAACTAAGTTGATCCCTGTTTAATCTCTTCTGTATTGCCTCCAAAACCAAACGGAACTGGGTTACTGTGATTTCATTGAGAGAATTCTGATAGGATTGCTCTTAAGAACTCCCCATTGACTTCTGGGGACTAACAGCATTTCACAAGTTGCTACTAATATCAGCTTTGCTTTTTCCAGGTGACCCTTTACTTATAGAGAAAAAGATTCAAGGTCACATCATTGAAAGCAAAAACAAAGCCCTGAGAACTTCAAGTATTAGTTTCAAGACAAGGCTTTGTTTCAAGACTTGCAAAGCAAGTCTGGTTTAATAGCACTTCACTTTCTTTTTTTTTTTTTCTTTTCCTTTTAGCTTGAAGATACGGGGTACAATTCATGATTAGGTATACATGGTCATTGTACAGGCAAAGTTTGGGCCTCTTTTTGGTCCCCACTTCTCCTGGTTTGAGATCAGGTACCCTGATGTGTTTTGTCCCCCACTCCCCATTCTGGCAGTATCCCACTACTGCCAATCCCTTTTTTTTCATAATATTATGGTAAATATTCAGGGTCTGCTTATGAGTCAGAACATGGTAATCTGTTCTTTGTTTCTGTGATAGAATACTGAGTATGATAGACTAAATTCATCTGTTTAATAGCACTTTTTCTACCACTTAATTGTGAGAACATATGCAAGGCATTCACCTTCCCTAGTTTGCATGTTCATCTGGAAAGTGGCAATGACATCATGCATTTTCCAAAGAGTTTGGAAGGTTTAAAAGTATGTATTGGGCACATAGTAGGTGCTCAAACAGTGTCAGTAATAATAAACCATTGGGTCCTAGATCATTGGTTCTTAATTCATCATTGTGGTGTTTCTATGACTACCTAACAGTATTTACCTACTTTCTATTTCTAGCATGTGCAGCACACTCTTACACAGAAGCATCAATGGCTATTTGAACAAATCACAAATAATCATTTTATTTAGCAGATAAGACACCAGGGTACAAAAAAGAAAGAAAAGAAGAGGGCATAGCAATTGCTTTTCGGTGAAAATATCATTGCAGAAATGTATGAAAATTAGGCATGCCATTGCTATTAGCTATTGTTAAAAATGTATGCGTCTCTTATTATAACTAGGAGAAAAACAATAACCATTTTATTATTACTACTGGAAAGTGTTGACAAATGGTGAAGAATCTGTAACCTCTGGAGGACCAGAGTAAGCAGGGAAAATTCATTAAAAGGTCAGGAAAAAAAGGCCCATGTGGAAAGGTTAAAAATAATTGGGATTAATTAGCCCAGAAAGGAAAAAACTATACAGCAACTTAATTACTGTCTTCATTCCTTTGCAAAATGAGGTGCCCTCTATCACAACTGATGGAAAGCTAAAGGGAAAACTAGAGGAAATGACCCTAAGAGATAGCAAAGGAAACGTGGGTCATTCTTGGTACATTTTTACTTTAGAGAGCAAACATTTAAAATCCTGCCATTCATGATGATATGAATGCACCTGGAGGACATCACGTTAAGTGAAATAAGCTAGACACTGAAAGACCGTGCGTGATCTCACATGTGGAATATTCAGTCAAACTCATAGAAGCAGAGAGTAAAATCGTGGTTGACAGGAGCTGGGGGGTAGGAACAGGAAAATGGGGATATATTGGTCAATGGGCACAAACTTTCGGTGGTAATATGATTAAGTTCTGGGGGGGTCTAATGTACGGCATGGTGAATAGTATACAGTATAGTATACTGAAATTTGCTAAGAGAATAGATCTCAAGTGTTCTCACCACACACACACACACACACACACACACACACAGAGATAATTACGTGTGGTGCTGGATAAGTTAATTAACTTGATTGTGATAATCATTTTACAATGTATATGTGTATCAAATTATCAGTTACATTCCTCAAATATATTTTTATTTGTCAGCTGTACCTCAATAAATGTAGGGGGAAGGAAGGGGTTACTTGAAGTGATTTTAGTACTGTCTATTCAGGAAAGCCTGTCTTTCAATTGTGACATGCTTTAACAGGCTTGGAATGTTGGGCGGAAGGGATGTTGGTGACAGAAACTGAAGGCAAGAGACATGGCTCTTGATGCCTTTCAAGTTCTCAAATCTTTAATTTCTTAAATGTGAGCCTGAGTCTCCACCTCATTAAGTGTCTCTGCTACAACCATTGGATTAAACCCAATTACAAGGACCTTCTTGGGAAATGAGGACTTGCTTCTGCCACAGAATCACAGTAAATAAAAGGTCAGCTCTCAAAAGCCCAGTTGGGAGCCATCTCTGCTTCTTTTGGCCTTCCAAACTTTCCATTAGAAGGGCAGTGATCTCAGGGATTTACCAGCATGGGTGGGAGGGGCTATGATTAGATGAAATGCTGTCAAGGGGTTGGGTTAATATTCAGGCAAGCACTTTGCAAGAGAATGTGTGTTCTGGGAGGGTCACCGTCTTTTTACATTTGTTGACAAGTTTATCTCCTTAATAGATGAATAAAGTCCTGGGAAATGTTCAGTCTCACTAACACCCAGTCAAATGCTCTCATAGAATCTGTGAATTTGCAGATGGCTTCTTAAAATTATGAGGGAGGGGTTTGGAAAGTTTCTGATACTTGAGGCTCCCTTTCCTTAGAAGGAAGTCTTTCACATTTGTTTGCCCTAATTCCCAGTCCTAATTTGTGCAACTGTAATCCCTTTAATAACTTCTCTGTCTCAGTAGAGCCCCACATTTCCTCTTTGGCTTTAAGAAAGAATGGTCAGTTATTTGGTTCCATCTATCCAGTTTCTTGCTGGGTTGGGGATCAGGGATAGAGTTTAACTTCTTTTATTGAAGGAGGAAAAGGAAAAAAGAAGCCCTTATTGTCTGGCTTAAAAACAAAGCAGTTTTCATTGTAAAGATCTTTCACTTCTCTGGTTAGGAAGAGGCCAAGGTATTTCATTTTGTTGTTGTTGCTACTGTGAATGGGATTGTGCTTTTTATTTGGTTCTCTGCCTTTTGGTTGTTGGTATTTAAGAATGCAACTCCCTTTTACATATTGATTTTGTACTCTGAGACTTTGCTTAAGTTCTTTATCAGTAGAGATTTTTTGACAGATTATCTTGGATTTCAGGGGTATAGAATCATATAATCAGGAAAGTGGGATAACTAGACTTCCTCCTTTCCTATTTGAGTGCTTCTGATTTTCTACTCCTCTGATTGCTCTTGCTAGAACTTCCAACACTATGTTGAACAGGAGGGGTGAAAGTGGGCAACCTAGTCTTGTTCTGGTTTTCAGAGGAAATGCGTCCATTTTTGTCCATTTAGCAATATGTTAACTGGGTTTATCGTTGATGGTTCTTACTATTTGGAGGTATGTTCCCTCTAAGCCTAGGTGTTCAAGAGGTTTTATCAAGAAGGGATGCTAGCTTTTATCGAAAGCTTTATTAGCATCTAATGATATAATCACGTGGTTCCTATTTAACATCTGTGGATGTATTTAATTACGTTTTGGTCTTGTGGATGTTGAACCAGCCCTGCATCACAGGGATGAAACCTACTTGGTCGTGGTGGATAATTTTTGAGATGTGTTGTTGGATCCGATTTGCTAGAATTATGTTGGGTATTTTTGCATCTATGTTCTTCAAGGATATTGGCCTGTAGCTTTCTTTCATTGTTGGATTTTTACCCACAGATATGTGAAAAAATGCTATCACATCATCAAAGAAATGCAAATTAAAACCACATTGAGATACCTATTTGGAAAACAGTGTGGCAGTTTCTAAAAGACCTAAAAGTTGGCCTTCCAAACGACCCAGCAATCCCCATTCTGGGAATATAACTGGAGGAACTCAAATCACTCTATGAAGAAGATACCAGCACACACATGTTTTTTGCAGCATTAGTCACAATAGCAAAAACTTGGATCCAACTGTGCTGACCTTTGAAAATAAGCTGGATTTTTTAAAAGTGACACATATACATGATGGAATATTATGCAGCCATAATGAAGGAAAAAATTATGAACTTCATAGCAACTTGGATGGACTTAGAGTCTATAATACTCAGTGATCCATCACAGAAACAAAGAACTGGGTACCAGTGTTCTTACTCATAAGCGGACCCTGAAAAATTATTATACTATAAGAAAGGGATTGGCAGTAGTGGGAAACTGCCAGGAGACAGAGGGGCACACTTTATCAATAAGGGTACCTAATCTCAAACCAGGTGAAGTGGGGACCAAAGTGAGGCTGAAACGACCTGTTCAATGACCATTTATATACATAATCTTGGCCTGTACCCCACATCTTTAAAATAAAAGAGGAAAAAAAGACATCCTCATTTCAAAATGTCAAGATTGACTCTCTCTTCACACATCTCCTTGTTAGTCTGTTAACAGACTCTCTTTTTCTGCTTGAGCTTCATTTCCAAATGTCTGTTCTATTAGCCTAAGACCTATGTATGCTTTGTTAAAAGAAGGAGTGTATGGGGATGTTCCAAATCTTGGAAGAGATAATCCGGAAGTGGAAAAAATTAGTCCAACTCGCACAGCACAGCAATAATTAGATCAGGAGGTGAGGACTAGGAAGGGAGTGGAGAGAAAAGTAGATGGCAGAGAAGGAATACACTTTATTTCTTAGGGACCTAAGAAAAAAATAAAAGCAGAAGAAAAAAGCAGCTGAAGAAAGATAATATACAAGGAGTGCTTGGAACGTCATCTCCATCTGTAGGGAAGGAGTATGTTGAATCACAGGAGAAGAAAATAAGCAAAAATATTATTCTAAAATGAATATGCTTAAACTTTCTAGGGTCAGAGGAATACAAAAATTTTCCACACTATCGGGAGGTTTCTGGAGTTGCCCAACTCCAACTATAGGGACCTGTGACACCCCAGTTTAAGAACTCTGCTTTCATGTGTGTTTTGACCCGAAGCTGCATGTTGGACTGAAGCCATATAATTCCATGTCTGAAGGAAGGTTCTAGAAAGACAACCAAAGATCATTTCTTCTGAAGAAAACCATTACCAGTATTCTGCATCTGTAATGTGAACTTAGTTGTTTCCAGAGGCCAGGCCATGAAAGTGAATGGAGCTTCACAAACCCTCTGAGTACTTGTTAACACCATTCTGCCACTAATTAGCTACCAATAGTGTTCATGAAGGAGCTTGTTGCCAAATCTTCCAAGTTTCCAAGAGAGGCCAGAAATCTAACTTCTCTGTTAGACTTCTTAATTTATTGTTTGTTTATGTTGTTTTTATTTTGAAAACAAATTTACTTAAAATTAAAAAAATACTCTGCAATGATATTGTTTTACAGATACGTAAGATGTTACCATTGGGGGATGTCAGCCGGGTGAAGGGTGCATGGGACATCTCTTTACTAATTTTGCATCTTCCAGTGAGTCTGTACTTACTTAAAAAGTTAAACATTTTTCAAAAATTTAAACAAAACACTCTACAAGCCAAATAAAACTAAACTGACAACTGAATTTAACCTACTCTTTGGTTTGAGAGGCTCCTTTGTTTCATTACAGTCATAACTCACCGAGAGGCAAGAGCAGAGAGTACTTACCAGGGGTGCCCATGAGAGGACTTGTCCTCATATTTCTTTTCTTTTGAGACAACAAATCGTTCTTTTGGTGAAGCTCAATGCAGAAAGGGGAAAACAATGTTTCTGAAACCCAACTATGCCAAATATAATCACCTGAGTTGAAGAGATTTTTATAAAGTTGAGGTAAGATATAATGACTTCGGGAATAGGGGAATGGAAAAATTCTACCTAACCTTTGGATAACCTCTTCTATGAGGGGGTGGCTGGGGGAGGATGCTATATAGATCAGATGAGTTCATTTCAGAGTCAGTGCACCTGAGCTTGAATTCCATTTTGGCTCCTTACTGGCTGAGAGATCTTGAACAAGACTTATCCATATTATCTAATGATATGTAAAATGAGGATGGTATGATCTCTACTTCCTAGGACTGAGATAAGATCACACAAAATAATGCACTGTGAAAGCACTTGATACTCCTTAATGTAGCAAACAAACATAAATGAAGGTGTTGTTTTTGTTACTACATGGTGAGACATTCCCTTATGATCAATTTTATGCCCTCGTAATCAGCTCTCCATGTTCCCAAGCTTCTATATTTTTATTTAGTTCATAGGGGCTCACTGTTTTAAACAAGAAAATAAACTCGTTTATTGCCTTGTTCTGTGACTTATATGACCCACCTGGGAAAGCTTAACATTAACAAAATGGCATGCACCATAAACCACCCACTAATGCCCCTTCGTTACTCCTCACTGGTTTGTCTTTATTCGTTTGTTTCCCCCTTGACATTATTTTCTGTCTCTTACGGAGTAATCTGGACATCAATCTTGTTCAAGTGCAGTTTTCATCATGTGCAAAGTAGGAGTCAAGTAACATTTCCAAAGTACTTTTTAATTACCTAATCCTGAATTGTTCCTCACATCTTTAAAATAAAACAAAAAATAAAAATCCCCCCATAAAACAAAGAACATCTTGGCCTGATGAGGTAGCAATTGTCATGGAATAACTGTCTCCCAAGATCTGTTTTCCACAACCATTCCCTCCCCTCCTGTTGACTGACCAGCTTGTTTCCTTTTCATTTCTATTAAATATTACGTAGAAAAGGGAAGTTCTCGTAGGTCTTATGAAAATTTCTTTACTTTTCCAGCATGTTCAGTTTCCCATGTTCTTTACTATCTTCAACTTCATCTCATATTCTTGCCTCTCACTACGCACTAGCAACAACAAACTACTCCTAGATCGAGACACAAGGAGTTGTTTCTCATTTCTGCATTTTTGCCACAGCTGCCCCAACTTTTCCCTCTTGGTTAACATCTGGGGATTTCTCAAGATGCAGGTTCCTCCTTGTCTCCTTCAGAAAGACTTCCACCAATGGAAAAACATTTCTTTTTTATCCTTTTACATTTTAATTGACATTGTGTTTGTCTCCCCTACCATTTATAAGTTTGTCAGGGAGCACAGATTCTTCTGCATTTAACTTCGTATCTCCAGCACTCAGTACAATCTCAGCACAAAGCAGGTTCTATGATTGCTGAAAGAGAATTAAATTAAAACGAAAGTAGATGCTAAGCTTTATGGGGATAAAAAGTTGTGTCCTTTTCTGTTCTTGAAAGCCAATTCTCATAACAGTCCCTGAAACATGGAAGTCAATAGACATTTGTAGAAAGATTGAAGGAAGGTGCAAATGAATGAACATGTATTGACAAATGTTAGTGATGTTAGTGATAGTAAAAAGGATGTTATTTTAGGTAATTAAACAAAATTTTACAGAGTCTCACTCTGTTGCTCAGGCTGCAGCCTTGAACTCCTGTGCTCAAGCGATCCTCCAACCTCAGTCTCCTGAGTAGCTAGGACTACAGACACATGCTACCACACCTGGCTATTTTATTTTATTTTTTTGTAGTTGCCCTAGCTGGTCTTAAACTTCTGGGCTCAAGTGATTTCCCCCCACCTCAGTTTCCCAAAGTGTTAGAATTACAAGCAAGAGCCATTTTCCCATCATTTTAGGTGAATTTGAAATCATTTTGTTCACCACCCTTTTCTTTGATTGAAACCTTCAGTCTTAATTCATAGTGCTATGAGATTATTCAGAGAATATTATTCAATAGCGAGCAGCAGGTTAACCTCACGGATTCTACTTGAAGTCAAGCTACATGGGCTCAAACCCTGACTTAACCACTTGCCAGTTGTGTGACTTTGGGGAGGTTGTTGAAACTCTCTGGGTTTCTATTCCTTTATCTGTAATGAAGGGTATTAACATTACCTTTCAGAGTAGTGAAGAGCAAATGAATGCAAAACATGTGGTAAGTACTCATTGTAAGTATTATTACTAGTATTTATATAATGTAGGGACTTACTGTAATATTTAATATAATTAAAACATTTACCGAGTCCCTAACATGTGTTCCATACTGCCATTAGGAAGGCAAATATGGTGGAAAAACTTTTTGTTCACAAGTTGCTAGTCGTCAATAAATACCAAAAGTTTAATTTGGTATTATTTCAGTGAGGCAAATAAAACAAGGTCAGCAGAAGGGAAGGTGATTTCCTTTTAATTCCTGGAATAGGACAAATAAGGTGTCCTAGAGAATAAAATTCCAAGCTGGACTGGAAGTAGTAATAGGCATTAAGCAAAAGAGCATGTATATTTCAGGGTGATTTTTTTGAGATTGTGTGTGTGTGTGTTTCTGGCTGTGGGAGCATCAGAAGGAATAGAACACATCTGTATTTTGTTTTCTGCATTTTCTTCCCACCCCTGTTTAAAGAAGGCATCTTGGAAGTTGTGAGTCTTTGGCTTGAGTGTGCTCAGCTAGAAGCTGAAGACACACCACAACACCTCTTTTAGATTTTTATCTTCAAAATTCCAAGAAGATTATATGAATTGAGGCAGGGAATTTTCTGAGCTTGCATAGTTGGAAGGTACAGGAGCAACAGGAGAGTTCCTATGTCTAGAAAGTGGTGGTTTGCGGTCCCATATGTATTGAGGACTTGCATTTGGGGTCCCATAAGTATTGAGGACTTGCATTCTTCACATTCACAGTGTCTGAAGGTGGTGACAGAAACTCTGAGAGGAATGACTGAAGTATAGAAAGGTTGCTCCATTGTTGCTTGGTCTCTGACCTCACAGTAAAGCTGAATGGTGGAGCAGCTCACCCAGCAACATAGGGCAAGTGGAAAGGAAGAGTACTTGCCAAACACACTGCAGGTAGATCCAGGATACCTGGGATGTCCAGCAGCCATTCTCATCTTTATGGAAATTGGAATCACTTTCTTTAGGGGATAGATGCACATTATAATTGGAAAATCACAGAATATACACCAAGGAACTGAGACTATCAGAGTTAACAAGACAGAGAGCATAGATTCACCTGCTGCCTACTGCTTACACACAAAAAAACCCCTCTTTTATTCTTTTCCGTTTTTTCCTGTCCCAAATATTGAACAATTGTAACAGATATGTGATCACTGTTATGAATAAACATTATGGCACTTAATAATGTCTCCTGGAAAACATACACACATTCACAACAAAAAATCATTGGGTAACCATCATTTTAGTATATGATGAATTTGAGGAAAGAGATACAAAGCTAATTAGGTGATGGTGACCACAATATGATCCAAAGTCACTCAAGTGGAAAGAGCGTATATAAAGGAACCCATATTTAATAAACCCAGGTCCAAGTGTCTAACTTTACCCAAAGGGGCAATACTTTTAAACCCAGTATGGTTTTAGAATGAATTCACCTGTTCACATAAACCTCTTGCTGTCAAACACATTCCCCATTGGACTTACTCTTTTGTGCATTTTGAAAGTTTGCAAGAAATGGGTTTTCCCATTTGGAACAAAATTTTCATACAAATGATTTTCCTGGAATCATGTTTGGAAGTATCCTATACATAGACAAATATCCTGGCCTTTTATTCCAGTGAAAAAGATCAGATTTCCTGGAGATGGGAGGGTAATTTTAAATAGTGCAATTCACCTTCAAAGGCCATTATTGAGTCTGACCTAAATGCTAGGTTGCCCCTGATTATTATGTCTCTTAGCTGTTCCTTATGCTGTAATTATCAGTTGTCATGCTATCCCAATCATCACAAAGGCACCCTCTGAAGCTGCCCAAGACACAGAATGCGTCTGTCAACTTCTTCCTTCTCAATGCCCATGATGAGCTGAGAAGTGAACAGAATATACTCTTCTGAAGAAGGTTATGTAACAGGAGGCCATCTGTGACCCTTTTCTAAGGCAGGCTCTAGATGCTCCTCATCTGTCCTCCTTACTTATTGTTCACTGATGGGTCCAGATGTTGAACCAAAGTGATTTCTGAGGTCACCTATTCACAGTATCTAAACATAACAGAATCTCAGAGGAAAAATTAAACCGCATTGCTCTTCAGAGTGGCTACCAAACAGAACTTTTAGTATAAGAGCTTTTCTCAACTTTCCCAGCTATACTTAAGTTTCAAAAAAACCAAATAGTGCTCATTGCTGATGGTGTGTATGTAGCTCAGTGGACACCCTTGCATCCAGGAGATATGAATATAAAGCTATACATTCTGCAAAGCTTTTTGGTAATAGGTTTCAAGAGTCTGGAGCTAATCTAGTACTTCCGCCCCCATTCTAATAAAACAGTCTGAAATTCAGACAGTTTTACAGAAACCTTGGAAACAATCTAAAATCGTCATTTAGGGAATTCTGAATCTTATTTGCTGAACTCAGTGGAATATTTGAAGTCATCAGAAATGGACTTCACAAATAATTTATACTGGGAAAGTGTTTACATCCTAACAATTCATGTAAAACACAGAATGTAAATTAAATATACAACATAGTCTCAAGTTAACATTTTAAAATGTACAATAAGGACTGCAAGGAATAAACTAAAACATTTGAAGAGGTTTCTTCTGGGTCTTAGGTTTATGGGTGATTTAATGTATTTGCTTCAATCTTTTTGTCGTTATCTAAATTTTTTACAATATGCAAGTTTTTCTTTAATATATTAGAAAGACATTAACCTAAAAATCTAATTTTAGTGACAGAAGAATGATTTGCTGAGGGTAGGGGGAAACTATTGGCTGGAAAGGGACACAAGGGAACTTCTAAGGGTGATGAAAATATTCTATATCTTGATTTCGGTGGTGGTTGTATGGTTGTATACAGATACAAAAATCCATTGGGTTGTAATCAAAATGATGTACTCCATCACAGGTAAATAGTCTCAATTTTTAAAAATATCATGTTGTTTCTTCCATTTCTTTCATTGTGTAAAGCCTCTCTTTGTCTTCCGTGACATCCACTACCATCTCCCTATTTCCACATGGCTACCATCACTACTTGTTAAGTTACTCCTTCCCACATGTCCTACACCCATCTTTACAATGTAGACGCTTTCTGGAAAGAACCACATTGCCTCTTTCCTACCAAGCTCTCCAAAGAATTCTTACTAGTAGTCCATATTCTGCCACTTACTTCCTGAGTAACCTCAGGTAAATTTTTCCTTTAGTTTTTTTTCTCTTCAAGCTTGAAGGTAAGGAGTTAATAATACCTACCTCATATGGTTCTATTGTACTGATTAGGAATTCAAGCTATAAAGCACTTTCTAACAGGGCCTAAGACATGGTGAGCATCTGACAAATAAAGTTGAATTCTATTCCTAGCCGGACTAGTCTCCTATCTCCCATTGATCCATGACAATCTCCCATTCCTCAAAGCATACCTGACTCATCTAGAAGCCATTTGTGACCATTCCAGAGTTCATGGCTCATCTAGTTTTTGTTGTCTAATGTATCCCCTAACCACACACTGCCTTATAGAACTTGTTGCTATTTCATGGCAAAAAATGAGAGATTTATTGAGTATCTGCCACATTCCCACTCAATTATAAACTATATACACAACCTCCAAACATTTGATATTAATCTTATAAGGTAGGAAATAGTATCCCCGTTTTACAGGTAAGTAAGTATATGGTAAACTCAGAGACTCAATGAGGTCATGAAATTTGTCTAAAGTCACATAGCTGGATTTGAAGCCAACTCTGCCTCATACCAAAATCTGCATTTATTTTCTTCTTTAATGTGTGCTAGTGGTCTGCGCTATTAGGCTTGAATATTTCTTGAGGATCAAATATTAGCAGTAAGAGGCATAGCAATCATTCATTCATTCAACAAATATCTACAAAGAACTGTGACAGATGCTATCGGTGTCTCCTCCTTTTCCTCTTCGGTCTTAGAGCACATAATGCAAAAACCAAATCTTCCATTCATAACTGTTCACTTAAAGATTTTCTGTAGCCACCAGAGCCTATTGTGCCCATGGACATGCCAGATTGAAAGTGCTTGAGAATTCCTGCTCTTTGAAAGTCAGTGGTGGATGGAACCAAGATGCATAGCTCCCTGAGTTCTATCACTTCTAAATTTGGGTAACTCTGAAGGGTCTGTTCTACACTGACACCTAGAATTCCATGGGAGGATAATTCCACTGTTGCTACTATGGAACTGTCTTGATAACATATCCTTTATTGGTTACTTTTCCTTCTTCGTCTCACTACCTTTCTCCACTCCCTTCTTTAAAATAAACCACTTGCTCTTAAACCCCTGACAGCATCTGTTTGGGGAAGAGATGAAACCAAGATAGGCGTGTACATCCATCAGACACCTGTCTGCATACAACTTGCACCCTAGTGGGGAGAACAGCCATGAGTAAGCAAACAGTAAATAAAAGAGAATTATAGATTATGCAAATACCAGGAAAGAACTAAGATGGTGTACTAGAAAATAACGGGTGGAGGAATTATTTTTAAATGTAAGTGGCTGTGATCTCTGTGGAAAATGAACTACAAACAAGACCAGAAGAGTAAGGAGCCGACAATACAAAAGGCGAGGAGAGGATTCTAGGAAGAGGGGACACTGAAGACAAAGACCATTTGGGAAAATGCTATGCACATTTATGCATACAAAGGAGGACAGAATGGCAGTGCAGAGAAACTGAGAAATTTGCAAATATAGGCAGGTGACAGACTTTTTCAAGACTTGTAGGCATGTCAAGAAGTTTGAAAACTTGGGAAGTCACTGATGTGGTTTAAGGGAGGACTTCGCTCTGGACAAAAATTTGAACTTTACATGAAGGCTCCTGTTTTCATTCTTCTCACTAAGATCTTGGGATTCAAATCCATTCATCTGGCTTCAGGGAGGAGGAGAAGGGAAAAGAGGCCCAGGGAGGCTGCTTCTGCAAAGAAGACACTTCAGGAGACACTGAAGGGACAATTTGTTTCATCAAGTGAGCTTCCACTTTGATTCCCCAGTACATCTAATTCTGCATGTCACCAGGAAACAGACGTGCTATATCTCAGTGACCTTCTCCAGTGTCTATGGCAAACTGGAGCTAGTGTCGTTTTTCCTTCATTGAAAGAATGGCCTGGCTTCCTGAAGATCAGTAAAGCACCATTGTTGTTTTCAGCTGTTAGATAGAGAGCATGCACAGGGGTAATACAGACACAAATGAATACTGCTAATGAAATTGCGTGAAATGACATAAATTAAATCATTTCTCACCAACTTAATTTTAGATGCTTCAGTGTGAAAATGCAAGAAACAGCCTCAAACTGGGGCCTTGATTCTTATTCTAGCCATTATTTCTGGTGTTCTTTTTTCTTTCTTTTTTTGTTTTTGTTTTTGTTTTGTTTTGTTTTGTGGTCAGAGCCCAGATACCTTATTGTCTGATGACTATGAAAAGAACTTGCTTCCAGGTTTGTGAATTACAGCCACTTAACTGTGTTCCTGAGGGGACTAATAGAGTAAACAGCTGGGTGGGTGGAGGAAGGAGCATTATTTGACCAAAAAAAAGGTCTCTCCTGACTTACAGAACAGGTGGGTGCAAGATTCTTTCTCCTCTTCCTACCTTTTGAACAAGGGTTATCTTTCTAAAGAAAGACAAATCACATCATTCAATTACCTGATAACCTTCAGTGGCTTCCAGTAGACTGCAAGATAAAACTCAAGCTATTTAACTCAACCTGTTCAACCTCAGCTTTCAAACTGCCCCTTTGTACTTGTGTTGAGCTATTACCTTTTCCTCCAATACACTAAGCTGTGTGGGCCCCTAAGCTTTTGGTTGAGCTGCGATGTCTTCCTGGTTTGCCCTCTTTTCTCTTAAAGAATACATGCCCAGTTTCTAAAGGTTGACTCAAGAATCCCCTCCATTGTAAAGCTTTCCCAGCTTTCCCCAGGGAAAACTGTTCTCACCCTTACCCCAACTCCCATATTGCAGACATTCGAACTGAGATAGAGTGTCTGAATGGCTCCGTTTTTAATAGCCTACATTTGTCCACACCGTTTGTGATTCTATAGTCCCCTCACTTTGATATATGTGACTCATTTTACAAGATAAGATGCTAGCAAACGTCATGCAAGCAGAGGCTTGTGAGCACGTGTGTGTCTCTTCTTACCCTGTCAAAACAACTATGTTTGCTCACTATTGGATCCCTGCAGCTGCCATAAGAACAAACCTGGGGTAACTCCCTGGAGTATAAATACATAAGGAACAAAGCTGTTTCCCCAGCCTACCCTCCAGCTGCCTGAAGATGCATGGACAAGCCCACCCACATTGGCAGAACAATCCAGAAAGCCCATAGACTTGTAAAACATAATAAATGGCTGATGTTTTGAGCCATCATATTTCAAGTACTTTGTTCTACGCAGATTGCTAAATAATACAGGGACCCAAATAGCGGAAGGCTTAGGTTTGGTTGGTTGCTGTCTGAACAGCTGTCTGAAAGACCACAGTCTTCACTTCACTCTCAATCAAGAGTAAGAGGGAAGCAAAAGAGGAATTCACTGCCTTTAACACTTCTTTCCAATTTGGTCCAATTATGTTATAATTGGTCCAATTTATGTTATCATCCCCTCATCTCATATCAAATAAAGTATCCCATTTTTGAGGAGAGCCAGTGAGAGGTAAGGAGAAAGTATCTGCATATACTTGATCCTTTTGAGAAGACAAACATTTCTCTTTTATGAGCACGTTTTATTGAGAAGAGAGGGAAAGGACTCCCCCTGCAGGACAAATTCAACCAACCATGCACAATTATAAAAAGCTGATGTTTCCAGAATCATGGTATATCCTCTTTCCCTAAAAATGAGTATTCATTTCGGAAAATAAAAGAGATACAATTTCAGTGTGAACTACTAAGAAATGAAAATGGGGATACAGGCAAAAGGAAAAAGAACCAAAATATGCAGACAAAATACAAGAGGTGCCTTAGTTTGCTTCACTGACACCCTTCCACTTTTCACCCAGACGCATCCATGGGTCCTCTCTTCAAAGTATTAAATGTCATAATAGCAAGCGTGTGGTGCATGTTTGCTACATGGCAGGCACCGTGAAAACTGATTTATCTCTCAAAGTAATTTGTCGGGTGAATACTCTCTCTGTCATCTTCACTTTGCAGATGAGGAAAAAAGAATCGCACAGGTAGCGAGTGATGGAGTGGGAATTCAAATCCAGACAGACTTGCCCTGACACCTGTGCTTCACTTTGCCTTGAGGAAAGAAGTCACACTGTGCCTTGACACCCATTATGTGGCATTAAGCATTGGATGTACATCAACAGGAATGTACAGGAGGAAGGTACCTCTTCTGTATTCCACCTTAGACTTTCTCCCAAATTGGAACTTCTAGACCTGTGTTGTTCTGCCGCTAATTACTCTATACTTCTAAGCATGTGGCCTACTTCATTACAAAGATACTGGTGAAAGGAAGGGGGGCATCTCAAACTCAGACAATTTGGAGATTTGCTTGTGTGTTCATCCTTGGTAGAACACTCCACTCTACTCGGTGTCCTTTGTCCTTGGCTCATCCCACCATTGCTATCACAACATAATCTGTTACCTCCTTTTTTATCTTACCGCCCAAATCATGCTCTAATTCTACTATTTTAATCCATTTAATTTCTATACCAGAATATATTCAAAAATATAACCTTGTAATTATCTTTATAAGCTATCTATTCAAATTAATTCTATATGCATAACAGTATATCTTCCTTTTCCAGAACAAGAGATTACCTTTCTACTTTGTACTTTGCATCATCTCCTGCCCCAGCTCTTGCCTGAATTTATTTCCCAGTAAATGCAGACACCCACCCCTGCATTGTCCCAAGTCATTTTCTGCCAATTTCACCCTCCCCATAGAATGTACTTGTTATTTCCTCAACAGAAAGCAAAGTCAAATTCCATTTTTGTCCACCAACCTAAATTGGATTGATTTCAAGTGCATCTTCTGTGTTTTGCACTCACCAGATACTTCCTGGAAATCAAAATGGAGTCCCCCCACAGTGACATAATTTGGTAGGTGAAAGAAGTGAGTGGAAGTGCTCATTGCCATTGCCAACAGCCTCTGTTTAGAAAGCATTCGCTTGACTCCGGCTGAATCGTAATATGCATGTGAAAATTGATAATTATATTCATTCACCCCTATACAAAGTGTTAAGATACAAAAACATGAAGATACATGCCAGATTCTTTATTAACTCGATGTGGAGTTTTACAGTTAAAGGCAGCAGGTTTGCCTCTAGTTACCCCTCAGATTTTAAGTGAATTTAAAAGGACAAATGAACAACACTAACACAGACTCCTGTTCCCCTGGTACAATGCATCATTCTACTGCTGGAAGTAATGAGCAGGAGTTGATATGGATCTAGAGGAAGGGTTTGTTTTTCTTTTCTTTGATTTCATTGGAGAAACCTAAGTCCTGTAAATGTAGACAGTTCAGAGATTTTTCTTGTGGCCTGGGATTGGAATCAGATTCATTTAACAATGAGTAATGGCTACCTTGAGCTGGAGACTCTTCCAGGAACTTGTGATACATTGGTGAGAAAGACAGACAAACACCCTTCCTCATTCTCCTAGGAAAGTCAAACACTAATCAAACAAGTAAAGATCGTTTCAAATGTAATTAGTGCCAAGAAGAAAATAAAATGAGATAACAACATGGCTAGTGACTCCTTTTTGCTTATTTTCTGTGGATATGAATGACTTGTCACTTTGCCCTGGTCACATAATTGGACTTTCTCATCGCACCTTTCCAGAATAAAAATCTAGAAGTCCTATCCTTCCTTAGGCTGTGCACTTTAACTTTCTTGTTTTCCATTCTAGTGCTTTCCTCTCTAGTTAGCTGGATCACTTTTTGCATCCTGCTTGCTCTGTGTTCCCCATTAATGCTCATGTTTGAACTCAATAACCAAGCCTTTTTTATTTTCCCTACAGTGCAGTATCTTTCACTGAGAAATGAATGAATGAATGATTCACTAAGGGCAATTTTGAGATGCCAATGTTCATTACTTAAGTCCATGGTGTAATGACTAGATCTTATCCAAAGAGAAATCTGATCTTTGCTCTTGGCTACTGAAATATAATTCCTAGATGCTTGGAAAGTCATGGCTGATGGGGTGTCTTTGTTTGCCTGTGGTCCTTGGCCATTGGCCAGTTTAACAGTGTGATATATGTTGGATACAATTTCATTCTGCCACACGATGCCAAAGAATTGTAGTCAGCCACATGTTGTCAGCTCTAATTCTGGAGGACCTGCCATTCAGGTGGTATGAGATCAAGCCCCGATAAAACTATGGACACTAACAAAGCCTGGGTAAGTGTCTGAAGTTGGCAACACTCCATGCTTATTATCACAGATTGATGCCAGGGAAATACTGTCCACGACTCCAATGGGGAGAGGACAACAGACGCTTCATGTTTGGAACTTTTCCTGGACTCTGCCCACGAGTTTCTTCCCTTGGCTGATTTTAATCTGTATTCTTTTCCAATAATAAACTGTAACCGTGAGCACACCAGCTTTTTGTGAGTCCTTCTAGTTCATTATGAAAACTGAGGGTGATTTTGTCCCCTCCCCCTGAACTTTTAGTTGCTGCCAGAAGTGAGAATGATCTTGTGTGAACTATGTTCACTCTAACTGTGACAGTAGTTTGGTTCTCACAGCCACATGCCTGTCCCATATCACCACCTAAAAAAGATCTAGCACACATGTAGTTCACAGCCTAAGTTGTAAACGTCTCCCTCTGGCTGATTCTCTACACAGATACCAGCTCTGTGTAGCCTTCAGCCATGCTAGCTTCTGCTTATTCTCCTTTTCTATTTGACCCAGAACCATTTTACTGTCTACAGTATTAATTCCTCTTGAACTGAGTTTCTTTGTACTGGCTACTCATCCATCAAAAAACACACTCCCTCAAACTTCCCATTGCCACTCGTTATGTTAGGAAAGTCCTCAAACAGGAACTGAAGGTCCAGGCAATTTATCTGAGAAGAAGAAAATTAAAGTAATGGTTCCACTTAAGAAATAAGAAATATGACTGGAGTCTCTTTAAGCAAGATAATTCTTCCCTAGGCAATTTCCTTCCTTCTTTCCTTCTTCCCTCCCTCCCTTTCTCCTTCCTTCCTCCCTTGTTTTCCTTCCTTTCTTCCTACCTTTCTTCCTTTTTTTCCTCCTTCAGTTGTATCAAGAACAATGTCTGACATGTATAGAAGCTTAGTAAATATTTGCAATATTTGTAATGAATCAACTGGTATATGCTGAGCACCTACCTATTGAATGCACTAAGCTAGGCACTGTGGTTACGGTGATGGATAATAAAGACATGTTCCGTTTGGCTTACTCATTCGACTAGTCAACCTGTTGAGCCAAGTGGTATCTGAAGGAAAGCAAGGGTTACTAAGAATAACCTCTTATGGACAAGATTCTGTTATGGCCCACCCTCTCTTTCCCACAACTGTGGCTCTTTGGGGAGGTGTCATAGGGTACAGTAAAAATTACAGAAACTTCAAACAGAAGTGTCTTAGATATCTGTAGCATGTGCTCATGTTTCATGAGTCAAGCATAGACCTGGTCTTATCTTGCCTTAGGAAGACAGGATTTTCATAAAGACTTTATAAAGCCAAATTCCACTCTCCTTCTCTTAATCCTACCCTCCCTCCCCTATGTCACCATGCATGTGACAAGGAGAGTAAGATAAAAAGAAAGCATCATCAAGAGAAACAAGATAAATTAGTGTATTACCTTTACCCTTTGTCTGGAAATGTTCTAGTCAATTGATTTTTCATTCTCTTTTTTTTTCAGGGGGCCTTATCTCCTTTATTATTTCAAATAAGCTCTAGCTAAATTATTGGGCAACCCAGGTCACACTTTAAAAATCTGAAATCACTGGAGATTAGTTATCAGATAAAGTTTATACATCAGATAAGAGAAATGTACATTCTTCTTCTTGGCCCTTGCTAACAGAAGGCTGTAATTGACCCTGCATATCATGACCTTAATGGAAGTGTTGTAACACAATTAACTTAGCAGCAAAGAGCAAAATAAATGGCATTGTGCTGTTATCTGGCCATTAGATGCTACTCTGCCTTAAATTAACAGGTGTGAGAAAAGATGTTTGCTCAGGTCCTTTGATATCCTTATGGTCAGTGTAAAGTTTCATATGTTTATTAATATTACGCCTAAACATATCTGTTTGCATAGTCAGTGGACAGTGATTGAGTGTCTACTGTATACCCATCACTGCTGGATTCATGGCAGCTATCAGAAGAACAAATATAGTTCTGTTCTCTTGGAGATAGAGTCCATTTGGTTTACAAACAGAACTCACAGAGACAACCTTAGAATAAGTCAGCTCCATGAATCCGTCAAGGAGACCATCTTGTATGTATCTTCAGGGTCACAATAATAATAAAAGTATTTATCAATCACTTACTGTGCTGGAAACTTTATGTTCATTTCTCTAATTCTCAAAATCAGCTCCCAAGATCTACCATATCAGTCCCATTTTACAGATGAGAAAGTCTGATTAGGAATTATGTGAGTTGAACAATGTCTTACAGTTGGTAAATGCCAGTATCAGTCCTGGCACTAAAGAATATCTAATTATCTCAAAGTCCACGAGTTTTCTAGTAGTTTGTCTTTTTAAGGCCAACCACAGTGTCTGTTAGATGGTATAGGTTCAAATGGACGTTTGATACTTAGAAGAATGTGACAGAGCCTATCAAGAGGGTGTCTCAGAACACGGAGTTCATGAGAGTGTGACTTGTTCTAGGTCAAATGTAGCTGGTCTGGATTGATAATAATGCAGGATACCATGATTGTCTTGAGGTAAATCCTATTCCACATTCAGAGGAACTGGACTTGCCTTCCAGAATCATCACCTATTTCCAACCAGCTGCTCAGTATGGTATGAGCACACCTATTCTTGTCCTTCATTGCTTCTTGCTAAAACCACTTTTAGCTTTCTACTTGGGTCTTTTGCTCTCTTATGCAGTAATCCTTTTCTCAAAATGTTCTTTATCCAATAGACAATGGAGCACAAAACAGCTTTGATTTATTCAAAAGTATTTGGCAGATGAAGAAGGTGTTCTTGCTGAGGTGACAATACTGTGCATGGAAATTTGTGCCTGAAATTATGGCAGCTCTCTCGACCTGTGCATTCCCACCCCTCTTGTACACTTTTTATTGCTCTCAAAGACTGGCCAAGTCACTTTCTTGGGGGCTGAACCCAAGACAACTTACCTTTCAGATTTATTGACTTGCTAAGAATGTACTCACTCAACTTCTAGCAAGATGACTACAGGACAGGTTGGACTGTGAGAGTCTCTGGAAAAGCCAGTGTCCATAAAGACTGCATAAGTAGGCCTATGCCAGTGGGTGAGTGAAAGTCCGTCTGAGTGGAGACTCGGGTTCATGCACCCAAGGCTCTCCTCTCGAGGTGACTGCAACCCTCCACCACCCTGAGATTGGAGCGGCTGGTGCCAGGATCGTCTGCTCCTTGGGCCTCTCCTGAGAAAAGAACGCTGAATTCAACTGATTCTCATTGGCTGGTGCCTGACTCATACCATCACCTGTGACAGTAATGCAGCTGGAGCCTCAATCAGATCCATGGAGAGAGAAGACTGGGGAGAGCTGGAGAGGCGTCCCAACCCTGGTGAGGAAATGTCGACCTCAGCCATTTTCTCTGTCCTGGAACCAGGCAGAGACCTGCATTGCCCTGCCTAGCTCCACCCATTCTGCAATTTGGGACCTAAAATAACCTCTTCAAACTAGGAGAGACAGAAGCCCCTCCCCCATTCTGGATCCAACACAGACAAAACAGATCTGACTGAGTGGAAGCTGGGTCATCTGACACACGCTGAGAGCAATCCTATCAGCCTATGCTGAGAGCAGTGGGGTGGGACTAAAGAACAGAGCTAAAAGGAAATTGGACTTACAGGAATGACCTCAGGGTGTGGTTTTTTTTTTTTTGGTTTGTTTGCTTTGCTCATTTTTGTTTGTTTGTTTTGTGTTTTAGTTTTTTTTCTCTTTCTATTTTTGATGTTTTTGTTCCTGCTTTGTTTATGTTATTTTATTGCTGTGTTTTTTTAGACTTCCTGTCTGTGTATGGATATTTTTGAAGGAGAGTACATCAATGGGGGTGGGGGTTGTGGTTTGTGTGTTCGTATGATTGTCTGTTTTAGCTTTCTGTTTTCACTTTTTTCTGTCTTTGTGTCTCTTTTCATTCACTTCTTAGTTGGTGAGTATGTGTGTTTTCCCTCTTACTCCTCTCTCTCTACCTCCTCAAACACCACTCCCTCTTCCTTTTTTTTTTTGAGTTGGTGTCTCACTCTGTCACCCAGACTGGAGTGCAGTGGCCGTTCCCGGCCACCACAGCCTCAACCTGCTGGGCTCCGGCGATCCTTCCGCCTCAACCTTCCAAGTAGCTGGAACTACAGGCGTGCGCTACCACGCCCGGCTAATTTTTGATTTATTGTAGAGATGAGGTCTCACCAAGTTGCCCAGGTAGGTCTCGAACCCGCGGGCTCAGGCAATCCACTCACTTCAGCCTCCCAAGGCGAGGGATTACAGGCTGAGCCACCGAGCCCGGCTGCACCCCCCTTCCTTTTTCCATTCTTTTCCTTTTTCTTACCTCATTTTGCTTTCTTAGAGCAAACTTATACCTCCACTGCTTGGACAGATTGTAATGCAATGGGGAATGGGTTCCAGGGGGCCCACAAGCCTGTCAGTGGACACTGGGATCTGCAAATAGATTCTGAATCACAGCCACCCTTCCCAATGAAATGCATGAAACACCCTTATGGAAATTGGAACTGACAGCCAATTCCTGATCAAAACCCTAAGCACCCATCCCATAAGAGATAAGATAGACTAGTGGGACCCCATCAAACTGACAAGCTTTTGCAAAGCCAAAGAAACCATCAAGAGAGCAGGGAGATAGCCCACAGACTGGGAAAAAAATATTTGCCAACTGTATTTCTGACAAAGGCCTAAAATTTATGACCTATAAGAGACTCAAATGTGCCAAAAAGAAAAAAAAACCAGCCCATTACAAAGTAGGAAAAAGAAATAATAATTCTCAAAAAAAGACATAAGTGCAGCAAACAGATACATGAAAAAATTCTCAGCCTCACTAGTCATCAAAGAAATGCAAATTAAAACTACACTTAGATTCCGCCTAACTCCAGTCAGGATGGCTAACATCAATAACTTAAAAAACAACAGATGCTGGAGAGGATGTGGTGAAAAGGGAACACTTTTATACTGTTGGTGGGAGTGTAAACTAGTACAGTCTCTGTGGAGAACAGTGTGGCTATTCCTAAAAGATCTAAAAATTGACCTTCCATATGACCCCGCAATCTCCCTACTGGGAATACACCTAGAAGAACGCAAATCACTCTATAAAAAAAGATACTTGCACACATATATTTATCGCAGCATTGTTCACAGTAGCAAGGACATGGAACCAAGTGTGCTGCCCACAAAAAGAAGACTGGATTTTTAAAAATGTGGTACATATACACGATGGAATACTACACAGCCAAAAAGAAGAGTGAAAGCATGAACTTCACAGCAATGTGGATAGACAGAGTCTATAATACTGAGTGATCTTTCACAGAAACAAAGAACTATCACATGTTCTCACTCAGAAGTGGACCTTGAACAGCTATCGTAATACTATAAGAAAATTATTGACAGTATTGGGAAACCGCAGGGGTGTGGTGGGACAGGCAGGGGGGATTGGCAGTAATGGGAATCTGCCCGGGGAAGTGGGAGCCCACCTCATCAGCAAGGGTAACTACACAATGAATATTTTTATACCTAACCCTGAATTGTACCCCATGATTTTAAAATTAAAAATTAAAAAAAAAGAACTATGCCATGGGTACTCTTCCTAATACCTTCCCCAATTGTCCTGCATCCTTATTACTCACATGGCTTCCAAGGATAGGTACTGAATTACACACCATGTGTGAAGCTCAAGACAAAGAACAGAGCTGGGAAGGTGATTTCTGGAAGAGCTGATTACTCCCAGCATTGTCGGAAGGCAAATCTGGGCCAGAGAGAATGGGGCCATATTGTGCATGACTCTGCCTTGCAGTTGGTAGTCCAGGTACTGAGCATGTGTCCTCAGGCCTCACCATGGCCAACTATTAAGACCCTAAAATCCATAGGTTCAAAAATGAACAAATATAATAACCTCACATCAAAGCAAGTAAGTTTTTTTTAAGACTACAAAAGCAGCTGTTTTATGACTATGAAACATTTGTTAAAGGTAGCATAAGTCTGTCTGACAAGGAGACCCAGGCAAAAATGTCTGAATTATATGTAACTGACAACATTCCATTCCTATTTTATTTTGTTAACAATTTTAAAACTAGCTTTACTTACCAGCTATTATCACACACATAGCACATACAAACATACAGACATACAGATAGACAGAAGCAGATTTTATAGCTTTCATAGACAATACTCTTTGACTTATGCTCAAATTGTTTTTTTTTTTCTTTTTTCCATTCAGACTATCCATCATCCAATGACCTTGTTTTATTACCCTGCAATTGTTAGCTAGGTAATTCTAAATTTATATTTCCCAAGGAATGACTTTTAGGTAAAACAAGATAGAAAATGTATATGTCAAAAGCATAGAGCTGAGATTTTAGGCCATGATTTGCTCAAAGCAAGGAAAAAAGGTTGTAGGTAAATGCCCAGTTAAGACAAAAATGGCAAGGTAAAACACCTTACACAAAGGCAGGACTTATGTAAATTTAAACTAATGATAGAAGTTTCTATTGATATTCTCCCTCTCTTCCTGGTGTCCAGATGTAGACACCCTTAAAATGAAAACTTTTTTTAATAGATATAAATGTATTTTATAAAAGAGTTTCAAAATAGTCAGCTAAATACCAGAAAGATCTATTTTGGAGACCAATTTAACTCAATAGGTAGTTTGTTAAACTTAGCTTTTATTTATATTTATTCATTTATTTATTTAATCTAGAATGACTTAGTTCAGAGTACAAACAATTACAAAATAGGGTTAAGAAAGCATATTCTGCATTTGGATTCAGCATGAATAGGTTTGAAAAAGAAGCCAACCTACTTTACCTGAGGCCTCCCTTTTTAAACATGCTTTATCCAGAAAAGTTTCTTTTAGTCTTTAGAGTGGGTAGTAACTAAGCCAAAAGGTTAGCAGGTTTAATTTTTTTAATCACTTGGTTTAGACTTTTTAATTTGCTTTTTATAAAGAGTCTGTCTAAAAATATATTTAAAAGTTTTAGAATCTTCTGCACATCAATAGTCATTTTGGGATTAGCCTAATTTGGGAGCTCTCATTTTTAAATGCACCTTTTTTTCTTTTTTTTTTTTTTTTGAGTTGGAGTCTCACTCTGTCACCCAGAGTGAAGGGCAGTGGCACACTCACGGCCACCTCAACCTCAACCTGCTGGGCTCAGGTGATCCTTCCGCCTCAGCCTTCCAAGTAGCTGGAATTACAGGCATGCACTACCACGCCCAGCTAATTTTTTCATTTATTGTAGAGATGAGGTCTCGCCATGTGGCTCAGGCTGGTCTCGAACCCGTGGGCTCAGGCAATCCTCTCACCTCG
>CAUYQG010053525.1:0-10064 GCA_963574415.1 Tarsius wallacei
GGAGTGCAGGGGGTGAAGGGACTGGGTAAATGCTGGCAGCTGCCAAGGAGGAGACTGGGCTTTGCAGACTAGCCCGTGGCCCCCTGTGATGAGCAGAGGTCAACCCTGGCTTTCAGACACCAAGGGAACAAAAGAAAGAACCACCCCCATCACACCAGCCTCCACCCTTCCCTAGCTTGGAGCTGCCTGGAGTGAACGAGGGAACAATTGTTTATCAGGGATGAGTTGGTCAGGAAATTGGACACATTCGACAAAGCCCAGGAAACGTCGTGCCAACCAGGTCTGACGGGGCTGCTCGGAGCACAGTGGCCTCGCTGGCGCCGACGTTTGCTTTCTGAGGGACAGCTGAGGACGCCCACTGCATATATGATGAGTGCAGGTGGACAAGCCCTTCTGTGGCCAGCCAGGATTCTGGCCGCCAGCCCCTGGTGGCTGAGCCAGGGAGGAGCAAACTAGGCCGGGCAGTAGCCCAGGTCTCTGGGCAAAAAGAGCTTTGCCTTGTGCTGGACCTCCATCCTCCCGGAGCGAGAGCTCAAGGTCAAGGCTGCCCCAGTTCAGGCCCCCTCCCCATGGTGCTGGCACGGAGCTGGGAGGGAGGCTTCCTTGGCGTGGAAAGCTGGTGTTTGGATGGGCTTCCCCAGTCGCTCACTCACCTCCCCCACTGCCAGGGCCCCAGGCTCCCCTCGGGCTCCTCATTAAGAAATAGAAAGATGAGTGTGTGGAAAGCGCTCTGGAAACAGTCTGTTCTGTTCTCTCCCCATCCCTGGGGACTTAGGCTCATTCTGATCTTAATAGAGAAAGGGTTTGAGAGAAAGCCCCCCTCCCACCTTCCTGCCGTTGAGATATAACGTGACTGATGACACTTCAAGTAGGCACCTCTCCCCGCCTCAGCTTGTGTGGTCAACATGGGGTCTCTGACCCCACCTCTGCTCCCACGTTTTCCCAAGGATCTCCAGTGTTCTGTGCCAGCCATTTTCTGGAGTAGGGAGGGACTGCGGAGGCCCGTGCTCTTGGGAACCTTCTAGGCCTGACCACGGCTATAGGGAGGGGAAGAAGGGATACAACCCTGGCTGCCTTCAGCTCTGTGAGTTCCTCCAAGGTTGCTTCTCTGTTTGGAGGGTGACCGATGCCGTGAGTGGTCCTCAAGTGTGCTCGGTGAGGCTTTATCAAGCACTCTGAGGATCAGCATCCTTCATAAGAGAGGATGTTTGGCTTTGGGGTGTTTTCTCTGGGTCCAGATTTCAAGCCCTATATTTTTGGCAGGACCCTGGAGGATGTGTTTGGGGTCTTCTGTGAAGCCAGCTTGGGTAGAGATGACACATTCCAGCAACGGGTATGGAGGGCTTTGGTCCAAGATGGAAAAGGAAAGAGTTGTCAGGGTTGTATGACCATTTGCGAACTCCTTTTTGCTTCTCAGGTCTCTGAGGAAGAGGCTGTCTACTGGCTTGCTACCGCGTACCTACTGTGTGCCACAGAGCACCCTGTGAGAACACAGAAGTTGCTTCTACTGTTCCCAGCAGTGGGCAGGGAGAGACTATAAATGTTCCTGCCCTTGCTGGCCCCAGGAAGCCTGAAAGAGCAAAGTTGAAGTGTCTACAGCTTAGTTCATGGGACCCTCTGGAAGCCTCCAACCCCTGTGTCCTTTGGGAAGGGGAGAGGCCCTTTCTGATCGGGGTGGGAGGTGGTAGATGAAGCGAGCCACCTGGGCATGGGATGTAACAGGAGGACCTGAGGTAGCTGGGGCAGGAAGTAAGGGCTGTGCCTCAGGGTTCTTGAGGTGGAGTGTTTCAGTACTAGGGGTGACTCTGATGTTTACTTCTCTGTAATAGTCATCTTTCGCCCTTGGCAAGAGATCTTCATTTTTGAGTAATGACAACAAAGAAGGGCTTTGTGGGGAGTTTGAAGGGAGCAGGTGAACACAGAAAAGTGCTTCTGGAAGCCTGGGCCAGGCACCCACCGCTGACGACTTCCCTTTGATACGCAGAGGCAGTAACAGCGAATGTAACACATTCATTCTCTATTTAAGCAAGTGGACAGAGTCCAGCTCTTGGAATTTCAGAACAATTACTCTGCCTAACCGTTATGCAGTCTGGCTTGCTCTGTGAGTGTGTGTGTGCGCACAGGAGCGTGTGTGTTTCCCTTCTCCTGTATGGATCTGTCATGGGGTGATAAAATAGAACATGATGAGTGTCATTCTAAAGCAATTACAGGCAAGATGCATAATGGCAGAGCTGGAGAACATGGCATATGGCCTCGGGCAGCCTGCGTGTGAAAACTAATCAGAAGATTTTGTTTCCCCCCCACAGCCCTGAAAAACCAGACCAGGCTTCATGTTGGGGAAGAGAAAACAGTCAAAGCTCCCCACATCCAGCCAGGTGGATGCTGGACACCATGGGGTGGAGATCAGGGAACCGTGGTGTAAGGCTGTCCACCAGAACAGATGCCAAGGAGAGGGGACCTGCTAGCCCCAGAAGGGTAGAATAGTGGAGAGTGACAGAAGTGCCTCCAGAAACCCAAGGCTGAGAGCGGGGCAAGCCCGGAGAGCTTCGAGGAGCACAGAGAAGGGAGGTTACGTGGCAGTGTATTTTAGTTCATCAATTCTGATTCTACTTAGTTTCCCTGTTTTCAGCCTCTTCTTGGTGAATGCTCTCTGCTCTGTTCGTACCTCAGAGGGCTAGGTGAGACTGGCAGGGCCTCCATTCCGTTCTGTTTGTCAGCGACCAGCTTCTCCTGTTCTTCTCAGAGAACGACTCTGCTTCTGAGCACTGCAAGTTGGACCTGGGGCTCTCTCCTGCCTTGGCTTCGACTCAAGGCTTGACAGGGGTCCTGGGGAGGTTTTCTGGAGCAGATTAACCACGGAACCCCAGCAGGATTGAGAGCAGCCTGCTAGAGTTGGATGCCCTTTATACAAGTCAGATCAGGACTCTCATTCTGTCACACACTCAGGATGAAAACACCTCCCTGTCCTGCCCCACCTCACTGTGTGTATGTATGTTAGGTAAACTGAGGACAGCCGGTCTCCAGGAAAGTGCCAGTGACTCCTGCCACATCCTGATGTGCAGGACTGTAAGGAATAGGCTGCTGGCTCTGCCTGGGGTCTCTCCAAGTCTGACCTTCACTGGGAGGACCCCACTCCCCTCTTTTCACCTCACTGACATGCCCTAGCAGGGTTTGGCAAGCTTACTTTGTGAAGGAGCAGAGAGCAAATATTTTGGCCTTTGTAGGTCATATATTCTCAATGACTCAGTTCTGCTGTGTTGGCACAAAAGCAGCCTTTGACAATAGGTCAACGGATGAGCATGGTCGTGTTACAATTTTATTCACAAAAACAGGAGTGGTCCAGTCCTCTGCGGATGGCCTCCTCTGGGACCTGAGTGACATCTTGCCATAAGATGAAAACATCGTCTGGGCTCTTCCATGCTTCTTTCTTGGTGCATGTATGTACTTTTTTTTCTTTTCTTTTTTTTTTTAACTTACAGTCATACCTTTGTAGAATTTGAAACTAGAAAGAACCTTCAAGGTCATTCCATCCACCCACTTAGTTGATGGATGAGAAAAACTAAGTCCTGGGGACATTAAGCTGCTTGCCAAGGACCATCTACTAGCTGGTGGCAGAGGTAGGAGTCTTACGAATCATGGCAGCTTCAGCGCAGAGCTTCCTCTCTGCCACGCTGCCTTGTTCCCAGCCATCTTGTCCCGAGGGTGGAGTGGGGCGGAACAGAACTAAGCACCAAGAGGTAACAGCTTGGGCTAAGTAGCGGCCTCTCGTGCGTATTCATTGGCAGTTGGGGGCCCTAGGTAGTTGAGCAGTCAGCCTGGAGAAAGAATCGCATTGCCTTCTGGGAGGTGAAGCTGGAAGATGTCGGGTGGGGAGAAGGAGGCCATTCCACCTGGTGCTTTTTTCGCCAGTAGAAGAATGTGTTGGGCAGAGGGATCATAATCAGTGTGCTTTGTTCTAGGTGTTTTCTTCCCCTAGGGCAACTCTGGGTTTTGTAGGCCCGAGGCCCCTCCTCTCATCCTCTCTTAGTCATAAGCACTGAGTACAGCAAAACAAGATTGGTTGTGCTTTTGTTAAGGAAGAGAAAGGGGACGGGACCACCCTACTGTGAGTTCGTTTCTTCTCCAGAGACTTTTTTTTTTTTGAGCTGGAGTCTCACTCTGTCGCCCAGACTGGAGTGCAGTGGCCGCTCCCTGCCACCGCGGCCTCGACCCGCTGGGCTCTGGCGATCCTTCCACCTCAGCCTTCCGAGTAGCTGGAACTACAGGCGTGCGCTCCCACGCCCGGCTAATTTTTGACTTATTGTAGAGATGAGGTCTTGCTAAGTTTCCCAGGTGGGTCTCGAACCCGTGGGCTCAGGCAGTCCACTCACCTCAGCCTCTCAAAGTGTCACTTATCTGGGCCTCAGTTTCCCTGTTGGCATAACAGGAGGGTGTCCGGGCACAGAAGGGAGGGCCAGGGATATTGTTCTCACTTGCTGACAGAGGGGAGAGCTCAGGTCCTGAGGGGCCCAGGAGGAGCAGCAGCGTCCTGGTGCCCTGAGGCTCATGCCTGGTTTTCCCTGGGGAAGCCAAGTAACTCGATGAGCCAACCCTGGACAGGGGTTGCGGGGATGGGGGGGGCGCTGGGAAACTGAGTTGAACCCAAGCCTGGTGTTTGGCGGCATCTGCCCTTGAAATTAGGAAGGCTGCACATCAGAAAAGAAAAGTGGGACTCGAGAGGCTGGGCCAGGCCTGGAAAGGCTCCCAGAGGGTGCTGAGCTCACAGCCCAGACCCTCCAATCAATAGGGCAAGGCTATTTATAGCATCAGCCTGAGCGAAACTTAATTATGATCAAAAGGAGCTATTTAATACCATGCTTGCCGAAGACGCAACCTCTTGTCAGTGGAAATTAATCAGCGGCTGTGTGGGTTCCTGCCCCCCCAGGCTCCAGAACTGGGGGAGGGCCCCGGAGCGAGTGCTGATGACGCCGACACCCTTAGCGTTGCCCGGCATGCGCATGCGGTGGTCTCCTCGGGGCTCCAGAGGCACAGGGGTCAGGGAGGTTCAGCTCAAGTCTGGCCTCGCTCTCAGGGTGGCCCCTGCCTCCCGCTCCCAAGCATCTCCCAACTCCTGCGATGTTTGAAGTGTGTCCTACGTGCTTTATATCCTGGTCATGACTCGGCAAGCCGCCCCTTCCTAGCTGGGTGGCTTTAAGCTGTCCCCCTCTGTAAATTAGAGGTAATCATAGCACCTTCCTCATCACAGAGTGGGTATGACGGTTGGAGTAGGTCACCACGTGGTAACTCACTTAGAACTGTGCCTGGCTTATGGTGGGCGCTCTGGAAGTGCTCGTTGCTGTGATTACCACTACTACTTGCGTGTTAGTTACCTCTGTCTCCCTAACTCTTCTCCCATGAGTTGCTCGAGGGCAGAAATGGTGTCCCTATACTTGGGGCGGCCCCCCTTCGTGCTTGGTGCAGTGCTGGCCGTGTAGAAGGTGTTTAGTACATGTTGGCTGTTGAGTCCATCTGACTCCAAAGCTAAAGGAATTATTCTCTCATGAACTCGTTCTTAATTTCTTCTAAAAGCCCTTATCGAGCCCTCATGGGTCAGGCCTCATAACGGACACCGAAGATAGGGAAATCATTAGGCACGGATGCACTTCGTGTCGAGCTCTGCCTGCCTGGCAGGGGAGACACGTGTGTACATGGATCATTATGATGCAGTGTGAGCGCAGTCATACAAGCATAGCTGCGATCTAGCAGGAGCACAGAGGAGGGGCAGTGGACCCTTCTCGGTCGCCGTGAGCAGCTGTTGGAGTGGATGGTGGTTAAGGTTGGACTTCAAAGAAAGCGACAGGATGGAGGGTAGGGGTAGAGGCCAAAGGAAGAGTACGAGGGGGGACCCAAAAGAACTAGGAATTATTTTTTGGAGGCGAGCCTCTTGTCGTATAGGCTTCTCTCACTAGGTAAGTGTTCTAGGAAACCGTCAGCATCAGCGTACCAGCTGTTGTGAGAGGCTGCCTTTGGCTTTGGTGAATTTTTGGCGGGGGGGAGGTTCTTTCAACTTGTTTGCCTATTTCATGATGGGTGATTTACGAGCACACCTGCCCACACCACGCTGAGTGTTCAGCAGTTTTTGACCAAAAACGGCATGACGCCCCCCATGCCCTACCCTCCCTATTCACCCCATCTCACATCGACTGACTTTTTTTTAGTTTCTTCGGATGAAAAAGTCTTCAAAGCGAAACATTTTGCCGATGTGGAAGAGGTGAAACAATGGCAGAAGCACTAAAAGGCATAAAATCTAATGAGTTCAAAAACTCTTTGAAGCCGGGCTCGGTGGCTCAGCCTGTAATCCCGTGCCCTGGGAGGCTGAGGTGAGGGGATCGCCTGAACCCGCGGGTTCGAGACCCACCTGGGCAACTTGGTGAGACCTCATCTCTACAATAAATCAAAAAATCAGCTTGGCATGGTAGCACGTGCCTGTAGTTCCAGCTACTTGGAAGGCTGAGGCGAAAGGATCACCGGAGCCCAGCGGGTCGAGCCTGCGGTGGCCGGGAGTGGCCACTGCACTCCAGTCTGGGTGACAGAGTGAGACTCCAACTCAAATAAAAAAAAAAACAAAAACTCTTTGAGCAGTGGAAAAAGCATCTCAATAGGTGTATTGCATTAAATGAAGAGTACTTTGAAGGTGACTGAAGTTTAACGTGTAAGAATAAATATACATTTTTTAATAAATAAATCTCGGGGTTTTTTGGGTCCCTCTTGCATATGTCAAGAAAGACCTGGAGTTGGGAAATTTAGTATTCGAATCATTTTCTAAAATCTTGGCCAGAACCTATGGACAACCACAGGGACCACAGGGCTACCAACAGATACCTCTGTCCAGTACGACAAGCGGAGGCAGAACTAAGGGCATTAGTGGCAAGACAGGAGAGGGAGGACCAATGTCACAAATAATACTATACATAAGTGCTTTGGCTCAGAGGACATGGGCCGATTTCCTCTCTGGAGAAACCAAAGGACACGCCTACATGATGGATCTCAGTTAGAAACCCAGAGGAGAGAAGGCGAGTCTGCATGAAGGCTGCAGAAGAAGGCCAGGGTCTCCTTCTGGGAATGGACATTGAAAATTCAAGAGATTCCTTCTTCTAGGATGACCAGCCCCATAAGAAACTGCAGTGGAGAGGTGGGAGGCAGGCTAGAATCCCAGCTCTGGCACTTAGGAGAATGGAATAAGTCCTGTCCCGCCCTCAGCATCATCAGAAGACAACCTTATGTCTAGCTCCCACTCTCCCTGTGAATGTTTCCGGTTGAGCCCGTTCTGGTTCTCTGGATGAAATCCGGGCCAAGTCCTGTGAATTTCAGGTCACTTTTAGGTAACACAAACAGTCTCCCTTCTGTATGTCCAGTTTAATAGCCACAACTTGAAACCCCACTGAAGGGCAAGACGTCTCCCGTCCCTTGGCTCTGCCTGCCACAGATGGAAATGGGGTGAGGTGGGGTGGGGGGCACACTGAATCCTCTTCTCTCTCCCCTCTGTGCCAGTCAAGGTCCCAGCAGGAAGCAGGAGGCTCACAAGAGCTGGACACTTTGAGGGAAGGTTCATAAAAAGACTCTTTACAAAGCTGTACGCACCTTCTGGGAGAGCAGAGAATCCCAGCCCTGCAGGTACAAAGGGGAGAAGTTTCTGGAACTGACAGAAGAGAGCTCTGGGACGGGCCACCTGAGAGGGGCTGTCATCTTCAGGGGAGGGCCGCAGCAACCCATGGCAACCCGGCAGGGAGGGAGCAGAGGGCATACTCCCTCCTTTTCTTGTTAGCTGGACGGGCCTCCCTTTGGAAGTCAAGGGAGCCCATTGATGGGGCCACAGAGGTTGGTTTGGAGCAGGGGAAGGGCAGAGAATGGACCTGGAGGGACAGGGAAAACACCCTCTGTAAGCCTCCCTCACTGCCCTCAATGGCTAAACATGGTCTCCCTGGTTGGAACAGGGGCAAGGGAGGAGAGGGGGAGCAAGGAGTGGACTTCCCCACCCGTGTGAGAGGGTCATGAACTGTGGCTGAGCTCTCTGGGTCTGGCGGGTGTGCCGAGCTGATGCCTCCTCCCCTTTGGGAGTTCCTTGGAGCCCCTTGTCGTGAGGAAGCACGTGCAGTTCCTTCCATGCATGTGACGCACTCTCCCTGGGAGGGTGCTGAACTCCCTTCTCAGGCCTGAGTGTCAGGCGGACTCTCCACTTCCTCCTCGGGACTGCCACCCGCCAGGTGTAGTCCAACCCAGGTTCCCAGGAAACTCTTGGCCTGGAGAGCCAGGAGTACCCATGAGGCCATCTGAGCTGCCTGTGAGCACATCACTTTCCCTTTAAGTGATGATGATGATGATTACTATTATTATTATTATCATTATGGGAGTCAGACACCTGTTTTCTGGATCTCCCATTACAGAGGGCCCATGCAAAGCCCTTGGAGGGTCTCCTTAAGGCTTTCTTTCCCGGCTTGACCGAAAGAGGAGGCGCTCACAGCACAGCCCTCACTCTCTCCAGCGCTCTTCCTCCTGTCTCCAGCAAGCTTTCTCTTCTTCTCTGCGGCCTCACTGATGGGCTGATCGAGGGGGCGGGCAGCTCAGATCCTGTGTGGTGGTCTTGCACCTCACTGGAGAGCATGGGAGCTCTGCGCAAAGGCCTTGTCTGAAATGGAGATTCAGGGTGTCTGTCATCTTGTTCCACCAACTTTGTGACACTGCATAGGTTGCTTCACCTCTCTGTGACTTGGTTCCCTCATCTTTACAGTGGGGGGTACCAGAATTTCATTAGATTTTGTGAAGATTTAATAAAATTGTTCATATAAAACATGTAGAAGAATGCCCAGAATATGGTAAGTGCCCAATAAAACTGTTGTTGCTATCAGTATTATCTTCTTTTTTTTTTTAATCTCAGAAGTGTCTAGGGAAAGGGTCTGCTTTTGTAAGAGGAAGAGCTGAGGAGGAGGAATCAGAGACCCTACCTTCCCCTCTCCCTCCCCCTTCTCTCTTCCTTTTCAAGCCTTATGGGGGTGATGGAAAGCACTGAGCCCATGTGTCAAGCAAGGAGGCAAGCGTTGACATTTCTGGGTTCTTTGATATTTACATGAAGCATGAGCTGGGGACGTCCAGGCGTCAGCGTCTCCCTTTGGGAAGCAGTGAGCCCTGGACGTGTGAATGGGAGAAACCAAGAGACGTTTCCCCCCTCTCCCGGCCACCTGCGGGGGAGGAGAAGGAAGGCAGGGAAATGGCAGCCGCACCCCAGCACCTTCCTGCTCTTATAGACCTGCCAGAAGCTGCAAGCTCCGATGCACAATGATGACGTATGAGCTGAGGCAGGATGAATCACTCTGCCGGGGCGTCTCCGGCCCCAGAATTCCCCTGCAGCCACCTCGGGGTTTCCTTCTCCCCTTGCAGACCCCCCAGGGGTGAGTGGGAAGCAGAGGGAGGGTGCTCCTGTGTGGAAGAGACTTCCAGGTCAGCCCTGCCCTGCAGGGTGGGGCGAGGAGCAGGCCGAGGACCCTGCAAAAGCTAAGACTCCCAGATGCAAGAGGCAGCAAGGAGCGGTGGCCTCCTAGTCCCAGCTGAGGGCAGCTCTCACCGTACCGACCCCTGACCTCCTGAGGTGGACTCACGGAGGCTTTTGGTAGTGGTTACATCCTGTCAATGGACCAAACCGAGTTCCTGGAAGGTTCCACCATTTCCAGGACTGAATGCAAGTGTGTCCTGGCTGATAGCAGCCCTGGCATGGGAGTGTTTTGTCAATGACTTCCGAGAGGACACTCATGCCTCCTGGCTTCCGTGAAACCTTCTCTCCTGCCTGCTGAATCCCTGCTGTCTTTCTGGAGGAACTCTAATTGTCAGCAGCTTTTCTTTCTTTTTTTTTTTTTTGAGTTGGAGTCTCACTCTGTTGCCCAGACTGGAGTGCAGTGGCCGCTCCCGGCCACCGCAGCCTCGACCTGCTGGGCTCCGGCGATCCTTCCGCCTCAGCCTTCCGAGTAGCCGGAATTACAGCATGTGCTACCATGCCCAGCTGATTTTTTGATTTATTGTAGAGATGAGGTCTC